>JAMKCH010019380.1:0-23002 GCA_023653785.1 Ophioderma brevispina | reverse complement strand
GCTACAAAAAAACACGCCTTTTCATACCCAGAACCCGGACACGTACAGCAGATAATGCGTTTCAAGTCGCTGGTCCACGCCTGTGGAATTCACTTCCCAATCAACATTCGGCATGCCAAATCACTGGACTTTTCAAGGGTCATTGAAACTCATTGTTAAATAATGTCTTCTTTTTGTGTTAGTTTTTGCTATTTTATATGTTCTTTCCTTTCCCATGTAGAGCGCTGTGTTGTGTTCTAGGCGCTATATAAATGCCGTGTAGTTAGTATTATAGGGGTCAAAGTCAAAAATATTCCAATATCAAATTGCCCATATTGCAAAAATACCATCTACCAACTTGTTATGGTATGAAAGATTAAATGAAAAGTCTCCCAGTTACCCGGTTAATGGGCCAATGGTTTGGGTCAAAGGTCAAAAGACAAAGGTGCAAATTCCACACGAAGGTCGTGCCTCTTTGAGCACAAAATGTCTCTAGTTATTATTGGAGTTCAACTCAATCCAGCCATGTCCAGGGTTGACCTTTTTCACCTCTATCCCGTGACCACTGGGTCACGGATGGGGGTCCACGTACTTGTTCTGTATTTATGATGTCCAAGGATTTTCCTGATAATTTCAACTCAATCGGAGCTTGTTGAGATTTTGACCTTTTGAGACCTTGAACTTGACCTTTGGGGTCGAGACTATCCTACACTCTCGCGTACCATTAATGTTTACGATCACTGCAGCAATAATGGGCTTTTATCTGTCTTCTATAGGCTGAGATATGCGCCAATTTTGTTTTATTTTCTAGGCAATTTTTGGCACCATTAGACCATTTGACCCCCTTGATGACCGTTGACCCCAATATGAAAAAAACCTCATCGACAACCGTAAAAATGCATTGTTCCAGTTTAATAAAAAAATTCTAATTATGCTTAGGTTTTCTGGAGATAAAATTCTTTAAGTTATTTAGCTTCCAAACCGGAAATGACCTTTAAAATGCCTTTGACCCCAAAAAAATAAAAATACCTGCATCCATCAGGTCTCACCACATGCATACTGAAGCTTATGTTACTCTACTATGTTTACATTGTGGAGATAAAAGTTTTGAATATTTTTTGGAGTTTTGACCGGAAGCATTCTTCCCTTAATGACCTTTGACCCCCATGTTTAGCACAACATATTTGTGAAGGGTCTTAAGCTGCTCCGTCTGTATGAGTCACGTGA
This sequence comes from Ophioderma brevispina, assembly GCA_023653785.1. NCBI lineage: Eukaryota > Metazoa > Echinodermata > Ophiuroidea > Amphilepidida > Ophiodermatidae > Ophioderma > Ophioderma brevispina. The sequence goes on along the minus strand of JAMKCH010019380.1, from coordinate 21,796 downwards.
CCATGCAACTTTGGCCTATAGCAGATAGCTATTTTTGAAATTTTTTGAAGATTTTTCACATTAAGACCGAAGTGCCCCCTTAATGACTCCAAATTGACCTCTCGACCCATAACTTTTGTTAAGGGTCGCAAGCTGCTTTATATGCAGGAGTCACGTACCATTCATGTAACTTAGGAGAGTAAAGCATTTTTAAAGAAAATCAACACTTTTGACCCTGTCACCCCCTAGATGACCAACAGTGTCAAAGCCATATGTCATAAATGGATGAGTGACCCAGCGTCATTTGATGCAATCTAGTCAGAATACTCAAAAAACACCGTGACTGAGCTAGAACATCTGAACTGTTTTCGCAGAAGGAGAAGAACGCATCAGAAACGAACTACTGGTCGAAGCGAGCACGAATGTTAGCTTCTCGTTTGGAAAACTTCAATCACACTAATAATAGCCTTTAATTTATAGAAGAATGATTCCAAGAATACCCCTTTAATTTTATCATCAATTGTAGCATTTAGTGACTCTCCAAATTTGGTGACACCCCCATGAGAAGAAATGAGATTTCGAGGATGCCCCTTTATTGGTATTGAGGCATTTGATCCAAAGCTGTGAACACCCTATATCAACCCCCTACCAGGGATCCTGTGAGCAAATCTTGTGATGATAGCCTTAAGTTGCAGAGGAATGAATTCATAGATTTTCAAGGAATACCCCTTAAATTGTGGGGCATTTGGGCCAAATCTGTTACACCCCCCCATGTTGATTGAAGCCCCACCAGGGCACCGGTGAGCGAATCTCGTGATGATAGCCTTTAATTTGCAAGAGCCAAGACTTCATAATTTCAATGATGCCCCTTTAATTGGTAATTGTGGCAATTATCCTAATCTGTGAACACCCCCCATTATGTGACAGCCCCTACCAGGGGAATCGATCCTGTGATGTGATCGAATTTTGTGATCGATACCTTTAATTTTTGCGGATAATGAAGGAAGTCATAGATTTCAAGCAATTGCCTCTTTAATTGGTAATTGTGGCATTTGGGGCCAAATCTGTGAACACCTTACATGATGGAAAGCCCCAACCAGGGATCCTGTTTGCGAATCTCATTTGCCGGTGAGATGAAGGAATTCATAGATTTTCAAGGAATGGCCCTTTAATTGTTAATTGTGGCATTTGATCCAAAACTGTGAACACGCCCCATTTAATGACCCCTACCAGTGATCCTGTGAGCGAATCTTTGACGATAGCCTTTAATTTGCGAGAGAAGAATGTATTAATAGTTTTCAAAGGAATGCCACCTTTCAATGGTAATTGTAGCTTTGTGCCTAATCTGTGGAACACCCCGATGCCGCATGATACGGTTGATCTTGCGAGCCAAATCTTGCAAGCAAGGATAATCTTTGATTGTATAAAAAGAGAATTCAATAAATTTTCCGAGATGCACCGTTAATCGGCATACATGACAATTGTCCCAACTGGTAACAACCCTTATATGTGGCATGGGTCATTGGTTCTTCTGACCAAATTTGGCTGAATCGGCCCATGCGTTTAGCATTAGATAGCACTGGTAGCAATTTCGAGGATTGGCCCGGGGGCACTCCTATTTTCACTCAGGGACCCCATTGTTCAGAATATATAGCAAATTTGTCACCACCCAAACCCTATTTACATGTTTTGGTCAATTTGGCTCTCACCCAAAGACTCACTAAGTTTTGTATGTGACTAGCTGGTCACTGCTGATTCCCCTGATTTTCGACCGTGCCAGCCTACCTGTGTTCCCCTTCATATGTGAGTGCCTCTCGGAAAAGGAGCGTTTTGCCAAAAGAAAAGAAACAGTTTTTACAGACCACAATATTTTGCTGGCGACCAGCTAACATGAACAGACGGCCTATTGCCGTCTTTGTAAGAACGAAGAAGAATCGGCACAATACGAATGACCTAGGCCGCTTCCCACGGCTATATAGAATCAAAATCATAGAAGAAATCACACAAATACAGGACCTAGCCGTGCTTCGCACACGCCTAGGTAAGTCAACAAACTATACAAATTAACTCATATTATAACCAATAAATCGGTTGGTAGACCGATAGCCAGTAATAAATGACTTTTAATGATCATAATGCAACTCACCTCAAGAGGCCCAAGGTTGCCTAATCTTACAGCACTGGCCATGATTGTCCTTAATGTATTATACATGAACACTTCTAAACAGTCACTAAGTGTGATGTTCAAATAAGCACACAAACAGCCAAACATGACTGCATGATGACCTTTGACACTGTTGCCATTGATGACTTCCTTTATAGAATATATAAACAACATTTACGGTTTTAGTCACAAATTGTTCAAGATCGTTCCTTACTTCAAAGTATTTTTTCAAATGTTTTTATTGGATGGGGCAGCATCTCTATTCTATTGTTTTAAGTACATGAATTAAACATTGCTTTAAAGGCTGACTCAGAGATTTTGAAATTATGTAATTTTTTGTGTGTGTATTAATTAGAAATAGCCAATAAGAACCTAAATGCTAAATTCCAAGTTTGAGGTGAATCAAATTTTTCATTTTCATGCAGTAAATGTTTATGCATAGTATAACAGTGCCATAGGATACTGTGTATAACAAAAATTCTGGATCCAGAATTTTATAACAAATTGTGATTTTCTATAGGAAGGACTTCCATTTGAGCTTAGCTATTTCACACAATGATTAGTATATGGACAAGCATTGGGCATATGCAAAAAACATGATTTGTTTGAAAATTGAGTGCACCCTCCTCAGGAAATCTCTTAGTCAGCATTTAAGTTGCACTGATGTGGTTACCTTAAATAAAGGGGTTTTGAATAAATAAGTTAAGGATCACAACAAGTATTCTCTAGTCAAGGTTTGCATGTAATACACTAAATAAGGAAATTTACCATACAATGACCATAACGAAATGTTACACAAATATACACAAGAACTGGGTCAAGGGAAACCCGAAACTGGTTCGGTTGCAAAACAGTAATTCACTCCTGTTGGAGAGAAACTTGTCCCCTTTGAGCCCATTGTTAAGCTAGTAGGCAGAATATGAAATATCTTTACAAAAATTTGCTGGTTTTGTATCTTTATCAATGATTAAATTAGGATTTCATTCGTAGGATTTTGGTTTGAACGTGTGTTTATGCCTAAAGGCTTTACCCCATTTATGTTTGCCATACTTTCTGCTATTACTTACAAAATTAAATCATTAAATATCATATTCGGCCTGAAATTGCATGACTTTTTACCACTTTCGGCATTCGTCACTGCAGCCATGTATCAACGCTTGTCTATACATGGTCGTGTGATGCATATTGACCAATCGCGTACGCCGCTACATGCGAGGTTAACATGAACACTTTGTTCCACCATTATGGGTGTTACTGTAGATTAATGCCTTGAAACACTGCTCATCATCAGGTTTTTAATCTGGGTTGTAATAAACAAAATTATTTGGACAATGTCCTGATTCCTGAATAACTCAAGAAATCCCCCGGGCCCATAATAAACTTATTTCCATAAAAATTGGGGTCCATCCTCCAAGACATAATTGTAATAGCCAAGGATAATAAGCCCAATCTTTGGCATGTTTCATTGTTGTTAATTTGGTATGTTTTTGATGTTGTTTGTTGTTTTTCTGTTTTTCTTCTTGTAAAAGACACTATCAGCGATTATCCTGGAAGATAAAAAAAAATATTTAAAAGTTGTAGGAATAGTTTAAAAGTGAAGGATAAGTCTGTAGGACTCCCATTAGGTATATTTTCCAACTGAAAAGTTGACAGAAAAGGAAGAAAACAGCAATATTCAGAAATATGACTCCCCATTCAATTACACGTTGTAGTAATTGTCCGTACGGACAGTAATGACTAAAATATCAAATTAGGCTACCTCTTGACTTGCCACTCGCAGGGCATGTTAGGATACCAATACTTGTTCCAAAAATGCAAAAATCTAATTTTTGATGATTTTTTCAATTTTCTGATTTAGCAATCACTGATAGTGCCATTAAGGCTGGCAAAAGTCCTGTATAGGCATATAAATGATAATTAAACATAAAATAAAGACATTCTATGTCATGCTTCTTTTACCTTGAGTTGCTTGATCCTGCTATCTGGAAAGGATTCGCTTGAGGTAGCTATGAGAGATTTACCCTGCAACAGTGAAAAAAGTTATTTTCATTTTATCATTATCATTTCCATACTAATTACCTTTTAATACATCAACTTTGAAAGTTAATTTAGGGTACTTATTTGTGCAATGATAAACTAGTGCTTCCCATTGAATTTTGTTTTCTTACAGATTTGGTCTTCTTAAAGCCACTATCAGTGATTTCTTCAAAATGTAAACAAACCACGCCCCTATTTTTCATCAAAGTCAACTTTTTGCACTGTTGTATTGGAAATGGTTGTATTAAAAACCCCTGTAAGTGGCTAAGTTTAACGCACCATATTTTTATGACCACTTTAAACTGCTTAAGTGTCTGTTTTTTCACAAAGAACGGTAATATAAGGTGTTGATATGACCTAACTCTAGCAATTTAGCAACAAAATGGGCATTTTGAATCAGTCATTTTTTGGAAAAAAATGACTGATAGTGGCTTTAAATGCATGCTAAAAGAACAACTTCTCAGCAATGTACTTTTTCATGAAGACACTTTGTTATCACCATTCATGGTCCACAAACTATATTTATTCTAGGCAATACAGTTTGTAACTAGTTTGACCACTAGATCAGCAATAACATGCAATAAACCTCTTGTCAATTATCCTCATCAGACTCAACCCCACCTCTTATCCCTTCAAACCCGAAATTTTGGCATCATCATCAGAAACCTTGTATTTTTCAAAGTGGAGAAAGAAACACGCATCGCATACTAGAACAGGCGTGGATGTCCAGGATGTTTCCAGGGTGTTCATGCTTAGGCATGTTGTGTTCATGCTTAGGCATGTTGTGAATGTCCATGTTAAATAATTGTTCCCAATGTTCTAGTATGCAATGCGCGTTTCTTTCTCCACTTTGAAATATAATATGTTAAGAAATACAGGTTACAAGCATCAGTAATGATCTGTGTACTAGATTGTATCGTTACAGCTATATATCCCCCCTCCAGTGTACGATGCGCTAGTCTCATACCTACTTTGTATTACTTGTATTTTTCTCATCTCATATGCCAAATATTTTGCCTGACTTCATTCTCATTAATTAAGATGCTACAACTGAAAATATGGATTGTCTGTAGTCAATCAAAATTATTTGTATAGTTGTCGATAGGCTAAATAAATAATATATGCAATCATTGCTCACATTATAGTATGTTGGATTGAAAGGGTTCAGCGATCTGCAACAAGGTTTGTGTATAAGGATTACAGCCAGGTTTCAACAATGGTTGAAGACCTGGAATGGACCACCCTTCAAACAAGAAGAGAGATTGCAATGCAAGACTTTCAATTCTTTTTAAGAATTGGAATGGTGATTGAAGAGTGTCTGCTGCAGATAAACGTTTAACTCCAACCAGAAGTACTAGAATCCACCAAGCAAGATATAAACATCTCAGATCAAGATCAGAGGCTTTTAAGAACTCTTTTTTTCCCCAAAGACTATTGTTGACTGGAATGCCCTGCCCCCCCCACCGTCATCGAAGCATCTACAATTCACCAGTTCAAAGATAGACTAAAGCTACTTTATAAACATCAGTAACTGTTCTTAGACCCGACCCTCCAATGGCGTGATACTCGTTTAAGAGTCGTTGCCAATTACCGATCCAGATCCAGAAATAAAATTTACGAATTATTGAGGTATGTTGGTGATGGCCTCTCTTATGAAAACAGAAATAATATTTGACTTTGTCGGTTGAGACAAGCCCGTCGGTTCACTTGAAGAATTCAGGTCATGGTGCTTGCAGGCCAGATTGCCGGCAAAATCGTGCAAGAATTAGCCAACAGAAGACATTTAAAGCATATAAAACCCAAAATTTTATATAGACTCCACCCATTTTACTGTTGGTTCAGATGCGACACTGCCCCCCCCCATATCAAAATCATATACTAGCTACGCCAGATAGGAATATGTTATAATCAGGGCACTTGTAAAATCTATGGTGGCAAAAGTGATAAGCATTGATAAACGTTAACATATGGATGTAATTCAACACATCATAACAAAAGCTCTGATTTTAAAGTATCTCAACAAGTTGTTACCTGTTGTATACTGGCCGTCTTTGCCACATGGTTGTTTAGACATGCCTCATAATATCTGTCCAGATATTCAATGCTAGAATCATGCTGCTCTGTAAATAAGCAGCTTTCACAAATGGAAGACTTGTTGACCCTGTGCAAAGATACTCAAGATTGTTGGTATACACAAAACAGATGGCGACTGGACACAAATGCTTGTTGTATACAATAACCACTCAAGTCTAGATGCTCTCTGGTGCAATTCTGATTCATTTTTTACACTAAACAGTTTCTTAATCAATACCCCTGAAAGACTGATCAACAATTAGCCCAGGAGCTAGCAGACATTTGTAACACATCTCAAGTACAAAAGGTTTGAGTGATTAAATTATGAAGACAGACTGACAGGAACCCCTGAAACATAATTCTTAAGTGCCACAAATGGTGCCTTAAGGAGAGGGGGCCAAGACAAAGTTTGTACAGGGTCAATTTTTTAAATTGATCCAATCATGTTGAAAAGTAACCATGTCATTTGTCTAACCACAAGGATTCAGGAAAGGTATAGTTTGTACTATCCACAACGTAAAGTTTAAGAGTTATAAGCTAAAAACAGCAAAAATCAATAAAAAAGGTCAATTTCAGTTGTGTAGGGGTCAAATTTTTAAGTTGCTCCGATTTGGATAAAAAATGGTGCAAATTATTGGTGGAGATCATAGGATCAAAATAAGGAATAGTTTTGAGTGTCTCAAATGCTTGCTTAAGAAGTAGGGGGAAACAAGGTCAAGCCCCATTGAATGCAATGGACGCTGACCTACTGTGCCCCCTACATCGGCAACACGTCTAGAGCTATTTACTGCCTATCGTATGTGTCGACGGATGGAATGTGTGACCTCTTAGAGTTAACGGAATAAAACAACGTAGAGTACACCGGCAAAAAACAATTTGCTTCAATTAGAATAACTAATATGATGAAAGAATTTGAGGGGATCCGCACCTCCACCTCTTATACAAAGGGTATATGTAATTATGTCGAAAATGATACAGCAGCATGAGAATGAATCAAAATAGATGATTTCCTGTTGAAAATGCTTGTTTTAAGGTATTTTTAAGACATTCATGTTGTTTTAATTCCTAAAATACGTATTTCAGGAAAAGTAATTATAACATGAAAACTGTTGCTTTGGAACTACAAAAATTCAGAAGAATTAACTATTTTAAAAAAAATAATGACATTTTTTAAGTGGGCACACAAATTGGTTTTCAGTTTAGGTAACAAGAAAGGAATTAACTTTCATTGACCTATAGGTTTCTATGACTTCTTTATCTATTATATGGGGAGCCCATTTTGGCAGCTTTCAATTAACAAGCTGATAGAATGACATTTGGTTATACCTCACCAAGGTAGGAATTTTTATTTTTATAAGGTTGTGACGTGTCTCAACGCACTCATTTTCATATGTCAATCTCTCACAAGATAATTTAGAGGTTTGTGTATGATGTTTACACCTTAAGGTGGGGTGTCCTCTTTTAGAACTATTTTTTTTTCTTTGTAGCACCCTATCCATCCTGCAATTTTCAAGATCAGCAACACAACAAACTCTTTAAATTTCAATCAATGTTTTGTCACATGACCTTGTTTGAGTGCCGCTTCATATCCAACTGTGTGAAAAACTTCCGGTTGGAAAACCTATGTTGTATGAAAGAAGGAAATAATTTCTATAATTTATTTTTTTTTGTACAGAAACTTTAAGATTTGTTGCTCTTTATAAAAAAAAGGTAACATGCTCAAGAAAAACGATTCTTGACGCATTAACTCTTGGGAAAATCTTATATTAAACGGGCATTTCGTGATCCACAACTTATCCCCAGCCCCCCGACTTAACCTAAAAAAGCTGAGATTTTTAATATCACTATTACAATGTTCAGTTGAACCGTTAATATTATTAATCCATGTGTACCTAGAATCTTTGTGTAATATTCGGCAGGACCTCGCACCTTGTAAGAAATTCCCGCAATTTGTTTTCGTTCGCGTACTACGGACAGAATTACAGCAAAGTTCCTATGGGACCGTGGTAAACAAGCAACTGCTCATAACACAAAACCTACAGCAATCCGGAATCCCAAACTGAAATTTATTGTGATATATTTGCCAATGGGATCATCTAATGAGCAATGAATAAAACACAATGGTGGCTTGCTGGAAGCACAAAATGCACCTTTAAGGTGACGGCAAAATAATGCATTTTTCATTCCTCGTTCTTTCTCTTCTTCGGAGAATTTTTACCATCAGCCTAACTGTGGGCAAAATTACAAGTCATCGGCGGGCGTGCAATTTTTCGCATGCTAACACAAAACATAGCGCATCTCCTCACCGCTACCTAATGAAATTTTGCGCCCTCTGGCGTGATGAATGTGAAATTTTCCCTTCCCCTCCGCGGAACAATTTGGGATTATTTTCCCCCTCTAGGTGAACTGACTCAGTATGCCACTGGATCATATCTAGTGAAAGATAATGTCAGACTTCAGGTTACAATTCAATTAACTAAGTTCACTAACATTAATATATAATGTTCATGCCATCTGTCATTAAAGGTGGCAACAAGGAGATTTTGAGGCACCCCAAATATTTGTCATAATAGTATTTCATATATTATAGACACATCAATAGTTTTTCTTTCTTGCCTGGTATTTCGCTACAGAATGATCTAAAAAGAGAGAAAAAAGGCAATTTGGATTTGCTTGTATTTCATACAAATCCATAGGCTGAATTTCGTATTTGCTCCTACACGAAATTAAAAATTCACAATTTTTGAACCAAGGAAACATTTTCTCGGCCTTAATCCGTTCAGATGGGGATATTTTTGATGGAAAGCTTACATCAAGGGCAAAAATAAAATCAGTACTTCGATTTTAGGGACACCCGATATGTTAAATCTCGCGTTGCCAAAACCTTTAATGTGATGAACATACTATCACCTTAAGACTTAATAAATTCTAAAGCTTTGCTTAGGAATAAAAAAAATGACAAACTTGAGTTGCATGTTTTTATCATGAGAGTTGTTTGCCAGCTAACCCTCTGGAGAAACAGGCACAAAAACACGCGCATAGACTGAATCAGCTATTTGAGCATGTGAGCACCTGATGACATGTTTGCAGTTTCTTTTTGGCCAGCTAACCCTGGAGAAACTGCACAATAAACACACCCGCATATTACCTGAATCAGCTATTTGAAGCAATGTGCGCACTGATGACATTTTGCAGGTCTTTATTGCCCGTTTATGTTGGACTTCTTTCAAGTCTTTCGCCCACCTATCTTTGGGCCATTCAGATGCTGATGAGGTAGATATTTGATCCTGCTGGTTGTGATTGCTTATTCATTGATTTGAAGCCTGGACTTGTACCTGAAAAAGAAAAACAAAAGAAACTCATTTTGGCGGTATTCGGTATTTCGCACGTCACTATATTCAAAAATCAAAAGCGGTGGGCCACTGCAATAAAAAACTTATTGTTTCTTGTGACACATGCACACGGATTGCCAAGTGGTCATTTACTGGTCATCTATCTGCGGCCCCAACAAACTGAAACCTATTTTAACGCAATGTTAAAAGGTGCATTTTGTGATTCCAGCAACCTTCCTGTTTTATTCACTGTTGTTATACCTAGATCCCTTGAGAAAAGCTTATTTCACAAAATTTGAGTTGATTCCGATCTATGCGTTTTGTGTTATGAGCAAATTGCTTGTTTCCCCATGGTCCATAAGGCACGGTACTAGTAATCTCTCTCCGTTAAAAAAATATTGCGGACTTTTTTTACAGAACGACCGATTTGCACCTAAAAATCTAAACCTTTTTTGAGTTAAAAGTCGTGGGAGGAAAACGAGTTTGTGGAGCACAAAATGCCCAACCCTATAACAGCTGCTTTAGCAAGCAAAGTATACATTAGGTGACCCATTACAGAGGTTTCTCATCCAGTGTGACATTTATAATGGCGTTATTGAAAATCGTCCTTTTTCCAATAATTAACAACATTTTAAATATCAGTGAAACCTACTATAGTATTTTTTACAGGACTGCTTTAAAAGGGGGCTAGCCCAATTTAATTCTTAAATTTTTTATTTAATAACAAAACATGTAAGATACATTGCTTATTTTTTGCAATGAGGTATTTGAGATTTTGTAATCCCCCATAAGTACTGTGCAAATATATTGGTCGACCAAAATGGGGCATATTTTGTTCATGACATCCAAATCAAATGTCCTTTAGCCCTAAAATTCCAGGGTTATGAGAAAAATAGTAGTTTCTTCTTCCTGATAAACAAACCAAAATTGGTGGACCCTACTCTCCTTGAAAATCTTGGGTTCCTGGGGATGAGGCTATAACGATACCGGTGCCATGGCCCTTAAAGAACACTTGTTGAAGGGTGCCATTCTTGATGTTTATAACAGGAATTAAAGCGGCACTGGAGCATTGTCTTGGCACATTTTTCACAAAATAGAAATTCTCTTCAATTTGGCTCTCAAATGATAGTCGGGCCATCATGAGAACAGAGATACATTTTACACATAAAAATAACATACCCAAACCAGATAGGGACATTGATATGAGGATAAAGACACTCCATGTAATTTGTAGCCCAACTTTTAAGTTTCCATACTTTAATAAAAAAAATGTGTATATTCATGAATATTTTTGACATTCGACTGACTGACATTAAAACCACAAAGGTTTAGACCGATCAAACAGTGTACATAGCGTGGGAAACATGCATACGGCGTGCGTCGCCATTTTCGTCGTCTGCGAATTAAACGTCGCCGGACGACGTTAAATTATAAAATCGTTCTGTTACCCATTAAGGACGCCGTTTGGTCTTAATCATTCGCGGGTGAGGGAGTTGTATATATCAAAAGCCGTACCAACCATCAAAAATATCGATTTGAAAAATCTGGAGGGCGCACTATTTCAATGCCGCCATGTCTCTTTAAGCTTGTTCAGCGCCTGGGACCAATGGCGTTGAAGAATCTGTCACCAAATCGGTACGAGGTATGACAAGGCACATAAAATCCGAGAGGACTTGCTATTCTAGCCTTCACCTAGTGCCATTTAAATGACTGTCCACATGTACAATGAGACATCAGTAGGCATGAATGGAGCTGTTGTAAAGAAATACATATAAGGTAAAGACCGACATGATTTTGAGGATCTTTTATTGGCACGTATAGTAATGAGTTTGTATAGTCCAGCGGGACAAGACCACATGACCAAGATCATACAGTGCAGCATCGAAAGTGATAAACATTTTAAAGGGCCATTTCGTGATCCACAGCCTCGTCCCCTAGACTTACCTAAAAAAAGGTTGCGAACGATTTCTATCATCTGAAACCGCTAACAATAAATCGTTCCACACGTGCCAAATGCAAATTCGGGGTCGTGTCTGTAAGAAAATTCACAATTTTGTGTTTTCTTACTAAATGGACCAGAATTTTAGCACGTGGCCTCTATGGGACCGTGGGAAAACAAGCATTTGCTAATACCTTAAACACCGCAAACTAAATTTAAAGTCCATGCCCGATCCGCTAACCCCCACACGACTCGTCCCCCCCAGACAGATCCCCAGATTTTACCGGAAGTGGCAAATTTTGTTATAGAAGAAAGCTACTATTTTTCTCATTTACCCTGTGAACTTAGGGATAAAAGATGTTTGGTTTGGAAGGATGAGTGAAATGTGCCCCTTTTGGCGACCAATATTAGTTTTACAGTACTCTATGGGGCTTACCAAATCACGTTTTTAGTATTACATCAAAACGGCCTTGTCAATCTCGGCGCGAAACTTGCAGATGGGAGTTTTGGGGTGAAGGCCAATCTATCAAGTAGTTCTGGTAACCACAACCAGAGGTCACATTATCGTTTAACACTACTCGTTATCATCTACTGCCCTCTAGTTTTGGTACCCGCCTGGTAAACGGGAAATGTAAATATAACCAGACAGTGAAATGTTCGAAGTGCACGCGTTTTCATCTTGATGTACACTTACATAAGACCTAATAACTATATTGTCCAAATAACACCCCACTTGTGTGCTCTAGATACTCGTCCCTCAACCTGTACCATTCATTTTTTGATGTCCTTCCAGGGCGATAAAATTGATGAATATAAGGCCCTTCCGAATTACTCGAGAGTAGTTTTCACTCAGATTGTTGACATCCAATTTTGACTTTGGCTTGTCAGGTAAATAGCGGAGGTATCCCACGGCGTATTGAACTCAAAAAGGAAAGCGCTCATTGGTCTTGTTTTGGAGTGATTCGAACGTGTATGCGTTGATTTTATTGAAGTTTGTATTTTTAAAAGCGTTTACGAAAATAAAAGGAATCGTCATATTGCGCAAGGTATTTGTGATTTGCGCACAGATTTTACGAATAACAAAAAAAAAATAACTTCAAAATTACAGTGCATGATCGGATAGTATAAACAAACAGTGGCATAACCATTAACCAGACAAATTTATCAATTTTTGCAAAATATTTTTAAAATTTTTAATCTGTTTTGTATTAACAATTTAATTTTCTCCATGATTTTCATGCTTTGGTGCTTATTTTAGGCCAATGTTGAGCTCCAGAAAAAAAAAAAATAAAAAATCGCTTTTTTTGCATGTACATTAATAGATTTTCACCCTTCATTGTCCCCCACCCGCCCTTCACTCTCACTCCCTAGACCCAGTCTACCATACATCCACGAACACTGTATTCTACATCGTTTTCCTCCACCGTTCTCCGACCGACCGACCCATACTCGAAAGGTCCGATCGCCGTTAAAAGAGGGTTTTTTGTTTCGGCGCTAAGCACTTAGTTTTCTCCGGGGGGGGGGGGGGGGGGGGGGGGGGGGGGGGGGGGGGGGGGGGGGGGGGGGGGGGGGGGGGGGGGGAGGGGGTGGGGGGGGGGGGGGGGGGGTGGGGGGGGGGGGGGGGGGGGGGTTTCCACATCGGGATGAGTATGGCTATGTGCCGCCTTCTTAAGGCCTCATTTTAGGACAGATTTCAGTCCAGAGACCCTACTTTTTATGTCCAAAGCTATATCTACACTTTTTTCTTTAAAAAAAAAACGCAAAAAGTAGCTGGAAATTGATGGAATCACTTTTTTTTTTTTGGAAACCTTAAACTAACAGTAAATTCTAGCCTGTTAAAAATTGCTTTGGATAAAGTTAATTTCCTTTTCTCATCTCCAGTGGGACATTTAGTTTCCTTTTCAAAATCCAATACGCCGTGGGATAGATCTAGCTACTGAGAAAAGGAATTATGACATGATGCAAACAAACGTTTATTGAAATTGGAGCGCCCAAATAGTTTATTAGTTTAAAAAAATCTACCTCCTTTCGTCATTCAGAAAAGATATGTTACTACTTCTCTGCTCCAAAATAGCAACACAAAAAAATCTTGATTGATCTTCATATAAAACGACTGGCCCGTGAAACTACGTGCGTCACAATGTCCTTGCCCGACACCGCCGCGAACACTTTCAAAGTCGCGTTCAAACACTTCAAACAATACCCCTACATACTGCGTACGTTTGTCAGTGTATGACCCTGAGTTGACCAGGTGTCGTGACTTTGAACTGTATTGCTCATCGGTGGGACTTCGTCGACGACAATCGTGATTCGCTTGTTCACAAAATCGTCCAAAAATAGTTATTTGTTGACTTTTTTTCCAAGCCTGAAACTGCAGCCTATGGATGAGAGGATGTGCGCTTCTTCGTATCATAGAATTTTCAGGTAATGCTTTTTTTGTTTTAAAATGAGCTAAATTAAAATATAAAATTTTATTATTCATTAATTCTCTGCAATGGCTCCGCGCTGAAACCAGAGGGTCCGTTCAATGATACTGTACAGTGTTTAAGATAATGGCGGCGACCCTTGGTTTCAGTTACTGGAACTAATCTACAAGATGAAAATGTAATATACTAAATCGGGCCATCTCCTTAAGGAGTCAGGATCAGCTGAAAAGTTGTGAATGAGCTTCTCAAGGATATCAGGTGAACAGGAATATAAAAAAACAGAAGAAGCTGGAATCACGAAATGACCCTTTCGTATGTAATTCTACCGGAAAAAGAATTTAGTATGTGCCACAACCTATGAATTCGGCCAGCCTCAACGGATAAAACTCAACTGCGGTGGGCTGAATTCATCCCGAATTGGGAAAACTCTCAGGCTCACTACGGGAAACGAGTATGATTCCACAGCCACGTTCTTGTAGAATATAATAAAGAAAAAAACGATCCCCGATTTCCCATGATACCTGTAATATCTGCGCACTGTAAAGTGCAAGGCAGCTTCAAACTTGTCCGTTCAATGTTCAAATTGGTTTTGATTCATTTTGATGTTTTGTTATTTTATTTTGTTGTTAATTTTCAGCCGCAGCCCCAGCTGCAGGGGGGGTAGTTCATGCAAACCTAACAGCAACAGCAAATTCAAAACGGCATCAACTTCCGGGTGCTATTCTTTGATTCTAAGAGAATTAACGGTAGGAGGACGCTCTACGCATATCGAACGGTACACACAGGACTTGATTAAGACTAGGCCTGGTCACGAAAGTTTAAATCTAAATGACCGTTAATGGAAATACACTATTTTGCAGCGGGGTTAATCCACTAAACCGACGGATTTGAAGTCAAATTTTGTCTTAATTTTCCATGATATTACTAAAGAGTTTTGAACAAAGGTTAAGAGATGATTTTTAATGTCACTGGCTCATAGACTACATAGTTAAATGCACGTAGCAGATTCACACCAAATTGACCGTTTGGAAATCCCCCAGGCCCAAAATCGAGCAGATCGTGTCCTACCCCCCTGCCCAGCTGTATAGTAACTGTTATAGTGATGGCCGCAATCGCGCATAGTTCTTGCACAATCGGCTTAGGAACCGGCCGAGGATATGCATGGGCTTGGGGGATCAGCCCCTTCACCCCTCCCCCAATAATTGAAGGTGAAGTGATTAAAGGCTCAACTTACCCCAAAAAGCACGACTCCTTCCAACTAAACCTTGTCCAGTTACACTCAGTTTTCTCAAGTTATGAGCTGTTATGTTCCCTAGCACACACTCAATACACAAGCGTGCCATAGCTTTCCTCCTTGTTAGAGCCTAGCTAGGGAATGTGACCAAAATATTTTTACAGAAAGTTTAGAAAAAAAAGTGCCAAAAAACAACTGGACTTTTTATTCAACTTCTAATTGTATGTGCAAGGGATTCCATCTTCACCTGAGCACCCCGTGTATGCAATGTATGCAATGAATTGAATAGAAGCTAATAGATCAGTAGTGTGGTAAAGTGAAATAAGATTTTCTCGTCTTTCTAGGGGGGGGGTGGCTCATCTTATCCTGTGGCTCAACTTACCCTCTCTCATGAGGTAATTTTGTGAGTACATGCTAGGCGGTGTTGGTACTCATGTTGGTATGATTGAAAGAGGAGGACCATATAGCTATCATTTGATTACCAATTTCAAAATCAAGGTCTGTGATATTCTGTGTTGTGATGGGCAGGTTGTTACGTCTCTCCCGAAGGGGGGGCTGGTTGTCCCCCCCCCCAAATCCCTCACTTTCTTTGGATCACCGTGTATCTTACATATACCCCGGGGGATGTTTGTTTTGGATGAATAGGAGTGGAAAATGTCAATTGACAATTAACATTAAAGGGGGATGGCCCGATTTAAGGATATGAAGTTTTCATCTTGTAGATTGGCCTTAAACCCAAAAACACCAACTGTAAAGTTTCGGCGCGATATTTCAATGCGTTTTCCTGTGAGAGCAGAAAAAACAGTGATGTCGTAAAGCCCCAAGAGTACTGTGTAAAATTAATATTGGTTCTCGACAAAATTGGGGTGGTACATTTTCGCTCATACTTCCAAACCAAACATCGTGTGGCTCTAAGATTCACAGGGGAATGAGAGAAAAATAGTAGCTTTCTTCTGATAGAAAATGTTGACCAACTTCCGGGTAAAATCTGGGCTTCTGGGGACGAGGCAATAGCGATGGGGCCATGACCTTTAAATATTGGGCCCAAAAAAAAGGGTGGGTGGTTTTAGCAATATTGGTTTTTGACAATTTGTTAGTAAGCATTCTAAATATGTAAAAAATAACTTGACCAGTTTCGGGGGAAAAAATTGTGGGTGCAAAGTGCACTTTTCTGAAATGTCCTCATGTTCTCTTCAAAGGACGAGCAATGAGAGATTGGACATAAGAGGTGTCCCGAAAAAGAATCGAAAGTCATTATGTTATCCCCGAATTGTAAAGCTTTCATCAATAATTCCCCAATGAAAGGGATTGAAATTGAGAAATAGAAATAATTGTGGGTACAAAAATTGTGGAACATCTAATTCGTATTGGAGCATATATAAACATATA
Source organism: Ophioderma brevispina (assembly GCA_023653785.1). Lineage (NCBI taxonomy): Eukaryota > Metazoa > Echinodermata > Ophiuroidea > Amphilepidida > Ophiodermatidae > Ophioderma > Ophioderma brevispina. The sequence continues at coordinate 5,223 of JAMKCH010019380.1, read as the reverse complement.
ATATCACATTTTTAACATTTATGTAGCCAAATGACAAAGTAAGAAAGAAATCTGTTGAATTGAGTGCCTATGCATATAGATGCCTCAAAATCTCTCGTAGCACCTTGTAAAACTGTTCCCTTCAAAATCTCACAGCATCAACAGGTATGAAGCTGAGAATATAGTGAAGAATTAATAGTTTCTGAGCCCTTTGCACCAATTCTTGTTTGTAAATTTATAGCCATTTTCATATCTCCTTCTTTAATATGTTACGGCGTATACATCATCGACTGTTATTTAAAAGAAAGGACCCTTTTTACGCCGGTTTTAGTTCACGATCTTAGCTATCTGTGACTACAGTACGTGGTAATTAGGATACTGCCTAAATGATACCGCATGGCTAGGCTTGTAAAGGCGGAAGTATTTGAGTACTATTACTTAGACCTTGAAACCAATGTCGCGTCGGCTTAGTCACTCGGCATATTACCAATGGTAGTCCAGCCCCAGTGTTTCTCAGGTATTTCTGCTACGTTTCATCTATAGCGGTTATCAACGCTACAAGGTAGGAGGTAGACCTGTACGGACGACGATCATCGCTAAACTATATTATACGTGAACGAGCAAACCAAAAAGAAGCCTCCTGGAAAGGCTGGCGAAACAGGTGACGGTCTCGTGGCCTATTAACTAGTACTTGGAAGTATTAATTTCAATATAAACGTAGGGGGCCTACCTACTCATTACAAACCGGTCAGATGTCTCTAAAATGATGAAGAGGCCACACAACACACACACACAACAAACACAACAAACACAGTAGACACACCTACTATATATATATATATATATAGATATATATAGATATTAAATATATATATCTATATATATATCTATACTCCATTCCCTCAAGAACAAAGGCCTTCAAAGCTCTTCAACATTTTTTGAAACCAAACGTGAGTCAAGACCTTCACAGAAACGCTTTGCCGATTAGCAGAACTGGTACTCACCCTCAATGGTTTCAGCTTCGATGGCGAATTCTACCTTCAAAATAAGGGTGTGTAAACTGGGCGCGCGTTCGTTCGCGCCGAGATTGTACGCGTGGATTTTGGGGCTTCTCTTTGAACAGCAAAAGCCTTGAGCATCAAGGCCTTAAACCATTGGTATACAGGATGGTACCATCGATGACGTATTGGAATCGCAGACCTGCAGCAGAGATGAACTATGCATTAATGGAAATTCGTTACAACTTCGAGCCATCATTGTCCCTCACGTGGGATATTTCTGAAAGAACGTAAAATTCCTCGCTATGAACATTTCCATCAATGACCAATCGTCTAACCACTAGTGTCTTCAACAAGTCAACGGTTCGCATAGCTTTTCTAACGTACACTTCGTCTCATCCCGTGGCATGCAAGAATTCGATTCCGTACGCACAGCTAATCCGACTTCGCCGATTGTGCAGTGATGACGACGACTTCAACCCCAAGGCACAGCAGCGGACACGTTTTTCATAAATTAAAAGAGGTTATCCCCGACGAATTATAAATTTTTTCCTCAGCTCTCCGTTCGTTGCAAGTCCATCAGCAGGGAGGAGAGTCTGCACCTCCCAACACCACACCCATGAGAGTACTCCGTGGTGAGTACCATACCATCCCGCCCATCAAACCAGTGTGATGTCATAACGCGCAACTTCAAGCTGATAGTGAGTGAACATTATCTACTACCATAACATCTTCAAAGAGGCCCCCATCGTAGCCTTCCACCGTGACACCAGTCTGCGAGACCTTTTGGTGCATGCCTCCACTTTACCTCAGGAAACCGCTGCCTTCCCTGGCACCAACATTCTTGTAGGCGCCGACGTTGAAACACATGTGCGCATGTCATCAGCACAAAGGAAATTGCAGGGCCTTCTGGAAACTACCGTATCCAAAGCAATTTTACTGTACTCAACCACGTTATATATGCTATTGGATGCAAAGCGTCACATCAAGTCTCTACTTGGAGAACACTGAAAGGAGACTGGGATAGGTCAACTGAAATCGTAGGGATGTTTCTCTCCGGACAATTCAAAGCCTGTCGGGGAACATTTTGCCACGTCTAATCATGCACAATAGAGGATATCACAGTTACTGCTCTAAAGCAAGTACATAACCGACGGCCAGAGAAGACGGGAGGAGCAAGCCATCATCTTCAAGTTGAACACCCTCAAACCACATGGCATGAAATCAAATTTGATGCTTTAAAATACCCGTAGTTTTAATTAGTTCGTTTTTAAATGGTTAGTGATCCGCGTTCAGAGCGGCGCATTCTGTGCCATCAAATTAAGGCACGCGCTTCGCGCCTCTCGCGGTTTTCGCTTTCCACAGCTCCTTGTTTTTTTTCGTGCGCTGATTCGCGAATCCGCCTTGCTTTCACACGTGACAAAGGCCCATGGGCGAACCGATAACATGTGGGCTTTTATATGAAGCTTGTAACGGTTGTCCTCCATATCTTCTTCTGGATGTACGACAATATATATATATATATACTGTTACGGCGCCACCTATCTAGCCTTACAGCTATATAGCTAATACCTCAAAAGTAGTAGCTCAGCCGTGGGGGACTCGTGTGGTAGATGGTTATCACTTCTGCATGTACGAAGGTGACCCGGGTTCGATTCCCGGCGAGTGCTTTTGAGGCTTTTTCTACTCTGATCTTTATTTCTTTCCATTGAATTGTTCTTCTTGATAGACCTCCTTTAACGGCCAGGGGACATACGTCAAAGGCGGTGAGGGGCGGAACCCGGGAGCACCGCGGAGGCGAGAGAGAAGGAGAGAGAGAGGGTAGAGACGAGAGAGTGAGGTACGTAAGAGATATATATAATATATATAATATAATCTATAGATATATATATATATATATATGAACTTAGTGGCGTTATAGCTGTTATATGTATTGATAAAGAAATGCATTCTTATCTTGGGGGAGGGGGGCGCTCCCCATCACCCCCAACCCCCGGTGGGTGGCAAAAGGGCGCGCCAAAAAGAAGGAAAAGAGAAAAAGAAGGAAAAGGGAGAAGAAGAGAAGAAGAAAGAGAACAGAATAGGGAAAGGAAAAAGAGGAAAGAAATTAACGGGGGCGACAAAGAAAGCAAATTAGAGATAGAAGGGGAGGAAAGGAAAGGGAAAGGGAAGTGAAATAGTGAAAGGGGAAAGGGGGATAGAAGGGGAGGAAAGTGAAATGAAAAGGGGAGGGGGAAGGAAATTAACAAAGGAGGGGAAATGGAACGTAAGGGAAAAAGCTAAGAAGCGCCAAAATTTGGGCGAAAAATGGGATAAAAAGGAAATCAGAAATAAACCAATGTGCCAACAAAATGAGGAAAAAAGAGACGTATAAAAATAGTAAAGGGCGCCAAAAAAGTAAATATAGTAAAAGAAAAGCAAAGTTAATAGCGAGTGAAGGGGGTTGATGATAAGGTGCCCAGCAAAAAAGCGGCGAAAAGAAAAACGGAGAAGGGAAAGGGGGGGTGGTTCCAAAAGGAACAAAGGAGGTGGAAAAGGAAAAGAGAAGTAAAGAAATCATAAGGGCGTTAAAAGTAAAAGCATAAAAGGTTGAGAAAAAGTTTAAGGAATTAAAGGGGCGCTGAATGAAATAGCAAAATAAATTGGAGCGGACGAAAAAAATAAAGAGCGTCAAAAAAATGAACAAAACGCAAAGGAATGTCTTTAAATGGAACTAATATAATAAAGGAGCGTCAAACAGAAAAGAAAAGGGTTGGAAAAAATAGTAAGGGGGGCGCGAAAACAGCCCGTGAAAACAGCAACTGAAATTGGCAAGAAAAGGGAGATGGGGATATAGATGTCAAAAACAGAAAAGAACGAAAGGTTTTGAAAAAAAGTTTAAGGCGGTGCAAAAGGGAAATCTAAAAAAAGACGAACATAGAGATTAAAAAAGGTGCGAAAAAAAGGCCAAGAAAGGGCTCCCATAAAGGAAAAATCAAAATTGTATGTTATTATTAATTAGCCAAAACCTTTTTCCTTCTTCTGGTATGAGGCGCAGAAAAATAGGTTGTAACGTTGGAACAATCACTTGTTGATTGGTTGGGGTTGAGAAATCTGTGTCCATCGGCGGACGAAAGGTTATGCACTCATTGAGAATGTGAGCCGCAGTCTGTGATGGAGAACCACACTGGCAGGCTGGGGATGGCCGCCGCAGCCCATCGGTGCATTGCATGTTGCGTTTAAGCGGACCCCCGACCTCCTCTGCGAAATCCGGTTTAAGGTTGACCCATTTCCTGACGTGGGAGATTGCTGCCAGGTTGGTAGTTCTGTCTTAGTGTGTTGATCTGGTCTTGGAGGATCTAGCCAGGCAAGTATTTCCTGTCTGTAAGATGTTGACTGAATGGGGAATTAACTGGAGAGTTTAGCAGCGTGTCGGCAGAAAGGTCGGCGAGAGCGCAGTTCTCTGTCTGCCGAGTTGTGTGATTCTTTGACAGTGTTATTGCAGCAGGTGCCCTTGTTGTCAGCAGGGCCTTATTCACTAGTTTGTGCATGTGGTGTTCTCTCCGAAATACTACAGGTGCAACTGCCTGAAAGCTTGGAGGAATCAGATGGAAGTAGGACGGAGGCAAACACTCAACTTGAACCTCAAAGATGAGCTAACAGCAAAATCAAGGAGGAAGTAGCGGCATTCATTCATGAACAACTATTCTCTAAATGCAAAAGAGTAAATTTCACTCTTTTGGAGGGACTACCAGGCCCACTCCAAAAAGAGTGAATTTCATACCTAAAAAGAATACTTTTGGTCAATATTTGATCTTGATAATTGACCAAAAGATTTACTTTATTCATTTGTTAAATTATCAAGAGTAAATTTGACCCAAACCCAAAAAGTATTCTTTGAAAAGCTGTGAAAATTTCACTCTTTTTTAGAGTTGGGCCTGTAGCACTCCAAAAGAGTGAAATTCACTCTTTGCAGAGAATAAATCTACGTCCACCCAGTTCTTTCAGTTCTCCTGGTCTTAAGGATTACTTCTAAGGATTTACTTTTTACATAAATGGTTCAAGATTCTGGAGGGTTAAAATATTTAGAATGCACCGATCTCCTCACAATGGGTCCAAAATTCTCCATCATGTTCGTTCGTAATATAAAAGAAATGTGATTGTATTTTTGACATTTGGAGTATAATTATATGGGTAATATATAGGGCTACTGGGTCTATGGGGGGGATCAACCACTCGAGCCTCTAAATACCTTTCAGTTAATTTT
>JAMKCH010019379.1:0-27820 GCA_023653785.1 Ophioderma brevispina | reverse complement strand
TATAGGTAGGTATTTTGGGGATTTTTTAAAAAAAGTGGGGGGTGGGGGAAATTTGTAGATTGGGTGGGCTTGAGTGGTTTGTTGGGGTGAGGGGAGAATTACAATGAGGTTTGAATCCTGAGGGTTGATGTGGGGTAGTTGAGGGTTGCTGTGGTAGAGGACATCCATAATGAAATATTGCTGAGGTTATAATTCACTATGCTTTGGTTGGCACTCTACTTGCACTGTAGTTACAGTTTCGGGCGGGGAGGGGGGGGGCAGGCTAGTCTGTGATGGAGTGGGGTAATTAACCAGGTATCACTTGTTGACCCTGTCCATGCTGCTTACAAGTACAAAGAAGAAAATAAGGTTAAAATTAAATAAGTGAACTTACATTAGAATATGGATTATTTTTGTCATGCCTTAGTATTATTTTAAATGGAAAAGTACCATCTTTCGGGCAACACTACTTCATATACTATAAAGCCCCAAACTTGTTTTAATTTCTACACAATAACCATCACCTTCTCTGTCTATCCGAAAAAAATTGCTGCCCTTGGAGCGTTACCTTGGAGTTTAATTCAAATTGTAAGTAATGATTTTTTTACAATAAATAATTTTTTTTTAGCAAAATATTGATTGCCATTCATTGAAAGGCCGCATTCTTCCAAATGAAGCATCCTGCAATGTCTCTGGCCGTTTTAAAAAGCAAAACACCGGTATCATTTGTATTTACTTAGTGAGTTATTGTACTTGTCTTGTAATTACGTGGCATTACATCAAATTTGTCCTTTTTTTATAGGTTTGAAACCTTGTAAATGTTGCAATAAATGTGAAAAATCTGTTATTTTGGGTGTTACCATGGCAACAAGGAGTGAGGAGGGGAAAAGTTTCAAAATTTAGAAAGTAACCGACCTAAGAACTATTCATACACAAACTTTGAAGAAAAGCCATTTTAAGGTCTGCCAACTTTTTTTCAATTCGGGCTCTTTTACAGAAAATGTCTCTTAAGTTGAGTCTGAGAGGAATATTTGTCATCTCAAATGAAATAGTGTTGAGTGTGTTAGATATGTTTTGTGATATCATTCATGTAATGAGAAGAGTAACGGACCGTGAAATGGAGCCCCTGTAAACCCACGTAATTTCAGCGAAGGGCCATTGTGTCGAGTGGGCGTAAACAAATTGAGTTCGGTCTGCGAAGTAGCTTCTGAACCAGTCCAAGGCACACCACGAACCCATAGTGTTTTAAACTTATAAGGAGAATATTTGAATTTATATTTGATTTATGAATTTCAGTCTGTATTTCCACATTTTCTGTTCTCTTTTTGTCCTTGCGTCTTTCTATATCTGTTAGTCGGTATTTGATTCGCCTTTTATTTGTAGTTTTGTTTGTTTTTCTTTGATTTTGTTATCCCTTCTGGTCTTTCTATCTGATAGACTGTTCTTTCGGTGTTTGTATTTGTCTCTTTTTTCTGTTTCTATCGCTCGATTTTGTCTTTCTTTTTTCTTAATTTTTGTCCTTTCTCTCTTTTTTGCTTTCCTGTCTTTCTCCTTTTCCTTTCTTTCGTTTCTGTCTGACTTCCTTGTTTCTCTTCCTTCGTCTTCCTTCCTGTTGTCCTTTCATTATCCTTTCCTTTCAGTACCGTGTTTCGTTCCCTCCATTTTTTTTTTATTATGTTGTCTTTGTGCATGTTTTGTTGTTTTGGTTTTGTTGTGTTTGATCAACACCTACCCAAATTTCGTATTTTGGATGATGGGAAGATTTTAATATCACCAATTTGAAGAGAAACGTTGCCTGACTTCAACAGATTGTATGGGGAGGCGCAAGAAAAAACTCTGTTTTTGCTTTTTGTTAAGCTTCGTCATGTTTCTTGTCATCCGTCAGGAATATCATTTATTACATATGACAATCTCGTTAAAGCTAATTCGCTGCACCAATCGTTTTTGGGATCAAAAGCCATATCAAAGGGATATCATCAGCGTATATGTGATAATTGATAACCATGCTTTCTAGGGGCCTTTCACTGATTGTTTCATCAATAATATACCCTTTGGTTTTAATTTATTCTTAGGTCTACCCGGAAATTTTTGACCCTTTTTACCATGTTTGGAGGCGGCACGCGCAATGTTTTGTTGAATATAGACCCATATTTATGAACTTTCTCGTGAACAAACGCCTATTCATTCTGCCTGTTTTTCTGTCTGTCTATTGAAGTTGCATGAAAGTTGTGGTGTCATTTGAAAAGATTTTTTTGGACTTTAAACAAATATTTTCTCAGATTTGGACCTTTTGATTGTAAAAATAACACAAAAAAACACCATAAAATTAAAAAATTTTTGATATTCTTTTTATTACGTTATTGTTAATTGATTCAGTTTCGTTCTTGTTTTTAATTGCTTTAGAAATCGATTATCAATGTTTTGCTTGAAAAAAATATTTTCCTCCCCCCCAAAAAAAAATGCTGTTTACTTTTCCTAGAAGTTGGCTATGTGCGTCCTTGCTTGGCAGTCCGTTTTGCCAGGGTCATGCTTAAAGGTGCATTTCGTAATTCCAGCACCTCCTGTTTTATTCGTGGTCAACTAGATCTCTGTTCAGAAAAGCTTATTCAACACAATTTGAGTTTGATCCCGATCCTTGCGTGTTTTTGCGTTTTTGTTTTCCCGCAACGGAAGCTTTTTACCACGCGACCGTGTTAGGGTACCACTACATCAGGTGTCAGTCAAAGATCAAAGCTCAGTGAAACTGTATTTTCCCATGTTTCCTTCCCTTATTCCCCTTGAATACTATGCCGAAAATCTTTCTACCTCGCCCTACTACCTTTTGAAAACTCCAAATAAATTCGTGTACAGGCCAGACCCTAAGCTTGACCCATATTTATTTATTGATTAGAGTCTTATTTAACCTGGAGTTAATATTAGGGGCCGTATTCTCAAACGGTTTGTTAACGTTAATCACTGGTTAAATCGCACTTTAAATGCCCGCTAAAATAAACGCAATTATCAAAGATGGGTTAACTTTAAACGCTGTTTAAATTTAGCCCGAACAGCGTTAAACATGCCTAAAACGTTGTTAAACTTAGACTGGGTCCGGGGGTAGGTTAGGCGTGTTTAACTTCACATTTTAATCAAATGCCTGATATTTTAGCTTCTATAAGATACTCGTGGTTAGACCAGTTACCTCCTTTAGTTCCTTATCTTTCTTTTCGAGTCCTAAGTTCATCTTTGATCGCCATTTTCCTTTGCTCTATTTTCATGATCGGGTTTATCTGTTATAGTATTGATTATGTGGAGAGCTAGAACCCAGTGTCAAAACATCATCGTTACCCCTCATACAGAAAGTTTGACCCCTTTGGAGTTAGTATGGACCCTCTATATCAACGTTAGGTAGGTAGTACTCTCAAATTGTGGTGTCACTTTTTCAATAGGACAATTCAGTTACACCGGGTCAAACTTTTAAAATTGCTACATCATGTTGAAACTGTAGCCATATTGTCCGTCTAGTCATAGGATTCCAAAAATGCTATAGTGCTGTACCATCATGACCAATGATTTGTGGAGTTATAGGCCTAAAAATGGCAAATGGTAATAAAAAAAAAAGGCAATTTCTTTGTACAGGGGTCAAATCTGGAAATTGATCCAATTTAGTGACTGTTTAGAAGTGTTCATGTAGTTTAATGAGTACAAAATAAGGAAATAGTTTTACCATCTGCAATGCATAGGTACTAGTTTATGGGACAAAATAGGTCATAGGTCAACATACCCCAATTGGTGTTGACCTTCTTTGACCATGTATTACGTAAGGAGCATTTCAACTTACTACAAATATACCTTTAATGAGCCTCTTACCTCAGGCAATAACTTGGAAGTATTTAAAACTAATCAGATTAACTTTTAATGTTGACCCCTGTACAAACGAGATTGACCTTTTTTTACCATTTTTAGCCATTTACTTATTACTCCCCAAAACCATGGTCGTAGGTGGTCAAAACTATAATTTTTGAGAATGCCTTATGATTAGATGGACAATATTGGCATACATTTAAACATGATGGGGGCATTTTAAAAGTTGACCCATGTGTAAACTTAAATTGGCCCCTATTGAAAAAAGTGATACCACAATTCGAGAGTCCTACCTACCAAGCAATGAGAGAGAGGGTCCATACTAACTCAAAGTGTCAAACCTTTTCGTAGTGAGGAGGTAAACGAACTCCTAAATAAGGCCCCGAGATATTCTGCTCCGCCTCTATGAATGAAGCAAGTGCGGACACACCGAAATAAAAAACCGTTTTAAATCAGGCCCGGGCTTTTGTCTCCATCTTCAATAAATTCTAAAGACTCCTTGCGTAACGCGACATTCTTGAAATTTACACGTGGGCTTAATGAGTTGCATGTAAAAACATACGGAAGGCATTGTCTGCATAATAAAATATTGTTTTCACGCACACGTAATGATATAGGCGAAGATAAGTCACAATTCAGGGATGATTTTGATATTTACGGCGTTGAAATACAGTGGTTAGCTAAAAGACCTTGTTAAAAATATTGAACCTGCGGTTTTTTACATTGCGTTAGCTAACCACCGTTATTTTACAACATCGTTTGAGAGGAATACGCGCCCTTAGTGTTCAGAAACTGCTTTCCAATGATGTCCAGGGATCCAGGGGTTTCGACCTTACTCTTATAAAAACTGGCTGCGATAACATATACTGGCGTGATTCTCCATGTACATGGAACTGACGGCTTAACGTCTCCTCCGAAGGAAGGGGTATTATGCGTTGTTTTCCCAAGGTCAATTAACCAGAGACAGCGGAAATCCAGGTTTTTGCAATCAATAGTTGTTACACCAAATCAAATCCATAATTAAACTCGGAATTAAATCTCCAGCAAGTGTCCCCGCCGAGAGTCGAACCGGGGACCTCCTGCACCAAAGACGAATACCCTAACACGTGGGCCACGCTCCCTCCAAATGATACTTGCAATCAAAGATTTTATAGTTGATACCACTTTCAGGTGTGAATTCACACCTAAAATACGAGGTTGTTAAATGGAATGAAGCCATTTGAGGTTAAAATGACTTTTTACTTGGTCATAATAACCAAAAATTAGTTGTTTTAGCTCAAATGGTGTCATTTGTCATGTTAGTTTTAGTCGGGGCAATTTGCCCCCCCCCCTTATTTGAAGTGCGTTACCGATGAAAAGTCAACGGGGTAGATTCTTGGAAATTGCATTTCATGTTTCCTTTCTTATTATCCCCCTTTGAAGATCGTGGGAAAATCTCTCTAATGTCAGTGACGGATCGGGGGGTGGGGGGGGGACAAAAGGGGCATCGGGACCCGGCCAAAAAAATCGAAAGAAAGGAAAAAGGGTAAAAAGGGCAATTTGACTTATTGAGTTTACATGCATGAATCTTGTTTTCATAATGAAGTATAAATGCAAGCCATTGCTGCTTGTTACTGCTGTTGGAGGTTCCAGCCTTTTAATTTTCAGGCGCAAACTAATGGCGTAGATTAGACCTGATGCAAACATTTAAAAAAGACTGCATCGGTTGTTGATCATTGACCCACCACCAGAATCGTTGACCCGCCCACAAACATAGGTCAAAACATATAAGATAATAGGGGAAGGACAACTGTATAAGTCATAAATTAAGACGATCATGCTCTCTCCATCTGCATTGATCTTACAACATAGCAAAATTGGGAAAATAAGTCGTCTAGCGGACTTAAAGGGTGACTCAGAGATTTCCCAATGCGGGCGCACTCAATTTGATTAAATCGTGATTTACCTACATAATGATGCGTCCATATACTAATCACGTGTGAATGAAATAACCTAAAGCCTCAAATCGAAGTCTTCCTATGGGAAAATCGCAACCTTGTTATAAAATCCGGTCCGGTGTGAAAGCAGATATAGTCCGGCGGGAGCCACAGTCCTGGGCTCCATATGCGATACCGGAATAAAAGCGTTGAAAAGCAAGTTGCGTGAGAGTCAACTTGAATCGATTGCCCTATTGTTCACATTGGTCGCGGACGATGAGTACGCCGGACTTATAATTAACTTCTACAACGGAATTTTGTTTTACACAGTATCCTATGGCACTGTAATCTACATTGTATGTGTACTGCATGAAAAAAATCGATTCATATATAACTTTGGAATTAGGCATTTAGGTGACTATCTTAGTTCGCCACTACGACTTTCAAGGTCATAGCTGTATATGTTGATTAGGTGTGAGTCCGTGCAAAGCATTTACAGAATGCCATTTGCCAAGCATGTGATATATGTGAACAATATAGTATGTAATACATTAGCATAGGTAATAGCATATGCAAACAACTGTACCTCATAAAGTACGTATATAAAGACAATGATTATCCAGGAGTGCAATGTTTTGGGGGGTTGTATATAATTCTAATAGGCGTTTTGATATTAGAGGGTCTCGGTGCGCATGGCTAATAGCGCATAGCTCTGTTAGCCATGGCGCGTATGTTCAAGGGTATTATGTTTGAGTAGAAGTACTTTTGCAGGGGGAAGTTTCTGGAGTTTTGAGTTATGCACAGGTAATTTAACAGGAAGCATGATTGATGTGAACTTTTAATAGCAGTGACGATGAAATCAGTGGCAACTGACGTGGGCCTGGGGCCTAACTGTGAGTAAATTAAGCACAACTTACAAAAGTACTGAGATTATTACACTGCGAGGCTATTATTGCATGCTTAGCATAATTACATTGAGTGGTGTTACGACTATAGTGTATGACTTAATGATAAGCTCTGTGTATCTGTCATGGAGTATAGCCAATTTAGAATTTTGGGAACGACAGTCGTGAATATAGATGTGCTAGACTCAGTTTCAGTCCAATATTTTTCAATTGGAACTGAGATCAACTGCCTATATCCTTACACCGTAGAAAGGTGAAAAAATTATTTCTGAAAATATCTGTTTACAAGCCCAATTTTTTGAATTTTACTCAGATTCATTTTTGTTTTTTTTTTTTTTTTTTTTTTTTTTTTTAACTTTTTCATTAAATAAAAAAGCATCAGTCAAAGAGAGACAAGAAAGAAAGAAATGCAAAGGTATTTCATGGCAAAAAAGCAATGTTGTCATGCCATTGCGAGGGACTCCAACCTGGTGCAAAATTTTGCATCCTCAAAAAATCATTGATCTTCAAGATCGGAAATGCGGAACTACTACTTGGAACAGATAAGAGGTTAAGTTTAATACTTAACATCCAAATCAACCAAGAAAACTACTGATATCTTTTGAGGTTTGGGGGGAACTCGTCTACCTTTGCCTATAGGCCCCCCAAGATTTCGAGTTTGAAATGACATATTGAAAAATAAAGAAGCTAATAACATTCCCTCAACATATATAGCATCTTTAAAAAGTGTACATTCAATACAAAACCAAATTTAAAATCACAGCTGAAAGTCATCACCTGAAATCTGGATGTAAACAAAGTTGAGGGGTGTCAAATTCGGAACCCAAGTTATGCAGCAAGTGTAAGTTTTGGCTCCAAATCACCATTTTGATTCCAATGAGTAACAATCACCTAACATGAGATACCCAAGACGCTTAGGGAGAACCCCGAGACAAAATCAGTAACAGTTGCTATATTGTTTCAGGAAAGGGATCGAGTTAGAAGCATGCGGTGCCATGTCAGTCTTTGCGTTGAGATGACCAGTCACATGGTGATGGTGTCACCGAGGCAGTATAAGCTTAGGGAGAGTCTATTCGCACCGTCGTGACGGTGCGAATAAGCAATGTTTTCAGGTTTAATTCGACACGTTAGCGGTGTGAATAAGAAAACTTTTTTTGTAATCGCACCGGAACGGGTGAATTAGAAAACTTTTATTGTAACTTAGCACTCGTGGTGGTGCGAATAAGAATTTTTTTTCTTGCATTCGCACCATACCGATAAAAATAACGAAATTGTGCCCCGTTTGTTCACACCGTCACCGCGGCAGTTAGAGTTAGTCCCTATATAGCTCATATCAGCTTATAATTATAATTATATATATATTCAAAAACTTATATGAAAGGCGTTGTGTGGGGGGGGTTATTTTTCTCGTTGTTCTTTCGTTTGTGTGTTTGTATAATTTGGGTTGCTTTTACTCCAAAGAAAATTTCGTTTGTTTGTAGTTTTCATCTATTTTCATCCTTTTTTATAATTGTTTATTTATATTTATATTGTTATAAAATGTATTTTCATTTTTGTTTCATCTTCATAGGGTTTTATTCTTTTTATTTTTTTCATTTGTATTTTAATATTTTTTTTTATGCTGTATTTCATTTACTTGTTTTTTATATTGAATTGTATTATTTGTTCATTCACTTTGATATTATTTTTTGGGGAATTGCTTATATGAGTAATTTTGTTTTTAATTATATTATACTTCTGTTTATTACTTGATATTTTATGTGTAGCCTAATTTGTAATTGCGAAATTTGTAAAAAAAATAGTGATTGAAAATTAATTTTTTTAATAATTATTTAAATGTTAATTTTCTATCTAATCACAAGCATGGTTCATTTTCCATATTCAATGAAAAAGACAGTACATGGCAGAGCTCGACAGTAAAAAGTACAAGGGATGGATCTGTGCACACAAGAAAAGAACGTGCCCGTCTCTCTTGCAAAGCGATTGGGCCAGACTCCACCATGTACAGTGCGCCATTTATAATTGGCTGCCAAACTTTTCAATGGTGAAAAATGTGAATATATCCTAGTGACAGCGGAATATGTAAAGCGCTTTGAGACGATTGTGTAAGGCGTATATAAATACTTCATAATTCTTAAAAAAAAAAAAGCGAGACCCATTGGCCGCACCGGGTTTCGAACCCGCAACCTTCATGAGTCAGCCGTCAGATCCAATGGACCATATGTACTCTCATTGTATTGAATGCTTATAGAGAAGGCTATCTATGTAAATGTTTCAAATTCATGCGGGACATGACACTGCTACTAGTACTGTTTCATCGGTATCACTAAGGAGGCATTATTTGTCAGATTGCAATTGTGACACATGTTTGAAAAACAATTTAGATTAGCCCATCTGGTAAGTTACGTCATTGAAAAGTCCACACTATACTCTTGAACTGGCTTGAAATAGTCTGTACTAGCCTTCAAATGCATTGAAACTAAGTCTGTACTAAGACAGAACCACATGTATAGTCTTATATCTTGATATCTTGATCGATTACGCTGTGACATCGGAGATGCAGAATGCTTGCTGTTCTTTGCCGTATTGTAAAGTTATAAACGGTAACGAGATAAATGGTTTGGTGTCGACGGTGTCAGTACCAGGTTCACGTGTCATGTATCAGGTATCAGTTTGCGCTTCGGGGGCGACCGATAAATATAAATCCGACTATGTTAAATCAAGGTCTGTACATGACCCTCTGCCCCAAGTGCTATTATTTTTTCCAAAAGACAACGTTTAGTTGTCTAAAACAGTAACAAAATTTTACCTTTTCCCTACTGATTCAAAAACCGACGAACGATGACGATAACCGGTTTTTTTTCCAATGTACACGGGATAGTCACGTCATTTTACCTGATGGGTCCCCCCTAAGCCAAATAATAAACCAATCAATGCCGTGATGTCCATCAATCTTTATTTTTTTCAAAAATTGGCTGTATTCCCATAATAATTCCTTTTTAAGATTCAACATCTGTAAGAATGTTTCTTTAATAATTAATATTCAATTATCCCCGCAGATGTGACAAAGATGGTCCAAAGTCTACACTGGGAAACATAGTCGCCTGGGCTAAATACCTTTACCTGGACTATTACCAACGGATCCCCGTAATAGTGTTTTAGCAGCCTTACAGCCACTTGCGCGCGGGCTGCGGGGGTTATTCGTCAAGACCTTATCTGGCTAATCAGGGCGCACCTCCGCGTATGAATGCTATAACAAAGCAAAACTTGTTGCAGGCTCGATTTCTTTGTAAAATGAAGAATTCTAGGAATGAGATTGAGCTTGTCCAGTAAAAGCTATGGTTACAGTTCCAAGATTATTTGTAATAGGACACCTGATCGTGAATATGGTCCACAGCATTATGTGAATAGATTACATGAGAAAGCTTATGAAGCATCCAGTGGCGTAACCAGCGGGTGGTCAGGGGGGCAGCTGCTCCCCCCCCCCGTGGGGAATGCTTGCCCACATGAAACGAGTGTTTAACAAGGCCCTATATACTGTAACTAACAATTTTAATATATGATTGCCCCCCCTAAAAATATGTGTCCCCCACCCCCTCTGCCCCCCTTGAAAAAAAAAGCTGGGTTAGCCACTGGAAGCGATCACATGAGATTGGCGATTTCTCTCAAAGCCGCAGCCTCGTACACTCAGCACAAAATGCATACGGTCTTCTTGCTCTACATGGCACAAGAACAGATAGACGTAAACTCATGATTACATCTTGACCGACTGCCTTTAAGTAGATAGGTGCCAGTTAAGAGCTGTAGCTCCTTTCAATTACCGTGGGGTCCGTACTGAGTGTCTTCCACGCTGGATGAGGAATCCCAAACTTAAAATTGTTTAAGCGAGAAAAACGAAGCGTGAGATTTATCTTTGCATCAATCACAGATTTCCCTAACCCAGTTAAGGAATTTACGGCTGCGGATATCATGCTTCTTCCATTCAGCTGGCTTGGGAGTGGCCATTGATAAGCCCGAAGGAAGGTCCATATTTGATGAGTAGATTTTCTAAAACCTTCATAAAACCCGACTCTGCTCTTAGATTTCTTGGACTGCCAACGCCGGGTGGGCATATTTTCTCCAATGAGGAACCACTACGCAGAATGCTGTCAGCTAATATCATAACAGCTTGTTCGATAATAGCAGTGATAGGTTTAGCACCAAGCAGGCCATATACAGCAGCATTGCTAGGTGTTGGAGATTCCTGGAGAAATTGCAGTTGTCGTAGTATTTTCCTCTGACATGTCTGCAGTTTGGCTATATCAGATTTCGTATGTGCTGTAACTTCCATCCCAAATAGCAGTCTTGTACCATGCACAAGCCAGATTTGGTATGAGATAGCAGGTAAAAGACCATTCTTATCATGCAAACCAGCACCCATTAGAGCAATCTGTGTTCCTCAATGTTGGTTTGGTTGGATGAGTTTCTCACAACACCAAGAGGGGTTGCTTGTGTAGGATATGGTATGCCGTCATCGTTGATTGATAGTGGGAGCTGAATAGAGGTGTTATACGCAATTGTTGCACTCTTACTAGCGTTGATCTCTTGTATACTGCTCCACAATATTGAGTGCCATTTGACTATCAGTATGATTTGATGCTAAGACAGCCATATCATCTGCGCAGGTGGGTGCTGGAATATTAATTGGTCGCATTTTTTTTCTGAAAAGCGTTTGGCCGCCATCTTGATTTCAAAATGGCCGCCATTTACAAAGGATTTTGGCCTATAACTTTGGTTCTGAGCAACATTGGAAGTCAAACTTGGTGGCCAAACCTATGTTTTCAATACCTAGGAGTTAATAAATATGATAATTAACCTAGTGTAACTCAGCTGTTGTATTGTAACACCCTCGCCCGTGGTGGGGGGGGGGCGATCATTGTTATACCGTTGCCGCTACCTCAGCCCCTTTGATTTTCTTTAATAAGGTTCGTATCATTTGGATGTTTTTTGGTGTCATTGGATAGAGTAGACATCCAGGTATCAGAAAATTATTGGTCGCATTTTTTTTCTGAAAAGCATTTGGTCGCCATCTTGGATTTCAAACTTGGTGGCGAAACCTATGTTTTCAATACCTGGGAGTTTAAAAATATGATAATTAATCTAGTCTAACCAGGCTGTTGCTTTGTAACACCCTCGCCCGTGGTGGTGGTGGTGGTGGTGGTGGGGGGGGGGGGGGTCGATGTTATGCCGTTGCCCCTACCCCAGTCCCCCTTCGAGATTTTCTAAAATAAGGGTCATATGATCAGTTTAAGAACTTCAGCCTTTTCATGTAATCCCGACACACCTCTGCCTTGGTTAGACTGGAGTTAAGTTTATAGCTATTTCTCTTGTCTACTTGCAGCTGGATTTATTTTCGCGATAATGTAATGCAATCTTGTAACTTGAAAATAATTTGTTCTTCATGAAGTTCTTGCCTGTATACCAGATTTTTCATAATGTTTTTCAAATTTGTAATCCTTTTGGTATTTTACAAGGTAAAGAAGGCACACAAGGTATATCAAACAATCCAGCCATGTTTCTAAAGTAGGCCTACTGCCTTCCTACATCCGAACTTGGACGACTATCTTGAGGGCACATGTGGTCCAGTGGATACAACAACCGCCTCATGACCCAAATGTCCTGGGTTCGAGTCCCACTGAGGGCGATGTGTTGTGCTCTTGGGCAAGGCACTTTACCTCGCTTGCCTCTCTCCATTCAGGTGCTAAATGGGGAGCTGTTAGGAATATTGTCTATTAGGCGCCGCCCAAAGGTATGAGTATGCCTAGGGCATGTGTAAGGCAGCTGACATATTCTAGTGGCAGCGGAATAAAGGTAAAGCGCTTTGATACATTGTGAAAGGCGCCATGTCGACATTTTTTTTAAAACCGAGATGATGTTCAGATTATCACAAAATCAGAAGGTTAAGAACACAATTTCTTGTGATCTCCAATGTTCTAATCAACAAGCCTTCTCCAGGCTTCTCGTAATTGCTAGGTGAGAATGCCACCTTGGTCTCCAGGCTACAATCTCCCAGTATGAATTTCATTGAGTTAACCACATTCTAATGAAGCCAAATAGTAAAATGTTGCCTTGCACTAGAGGATCCATTAAAAGATGATGATGCAGCCAACAAACCGGTTCCTCCATCTGGCAACTGTAAGAGGTTTCTTGTTGTTATAGATGCCGTCAAGTTTAAGATGTGCAAAGTCTTGGGCCAAGCAATGGCTAAAAGCATATTTATGCTGAATATTTATGCTGACAAGTACACTAGTGGAAGAGTACTCTTTGGTAACTATGACAAGGAGATCTCAATCAAGAATTATATCAGATACTCAACTTCACACTATGAAGAATGTATTGTTAAAGACATCTAACCACTCCAGTTAAGGACAAAGCAAAATTCCTGGCTAGAAGAAAACAAAAGGATGGCCTCACTCTGTACCTGGCTGACAAACTAATCAAGCTATGCACGAAACCAGTAGTAAGCTAGCTACTGCTACAAGCAGAGATATGTCATAACAATTCCATGGAATATCAAGCTAGCTACCACAGGTGTGAACACACATGAAGAGGCCCATATATTGATGCTGATTCATACCCAGTTGAAAAAGATCCCAGTAACAAAGTTGACTTCTCCATCCAAAACACTGACTGGTCCTGCTTCACCCAGATGGAATGTAATATTATATGAAGAGCATATCACATTCTACGAGGGAATTAAAATGACCTGTTTTATAATATATGGTAAGGGCTTTACAAATTAATATTGCATCATTATTTCATTTTCTTGCCAATACGTGCTGTTTATGGACTTTGTATGGCATTCACATCCTTGAAGAAAAAATACCCATCTCCTTTACCGGGGTTGCGTGAAAATATTGTTTTTATGATGAGGATATAGAATGTATAGACCAGTTAACATCCCACGTCACTTCTTTTGTTGCCTGCGAATCCATTCCTGCGAATCGTTATGACCCCTATAGTATTAAAACTCTAACATGTTTACAAACATTGCTGTTAACTGGTATATAAAATACCAAACACAAAATCATATACGACCTCAGGTACGGCCCTTATCATAGAAAATCTCAAAAGGGGAATTGGGTGTAGGGGCAGTGTAAAAATGATAAACCCACCGGTGAGGGGTATTGCAAAGCACAGCTTGGTTAAACTAGGATAATTTTATTTTTGAACTCCAAATTATTGAAAAAAAATAGGGGTGACCACCAAGTCTTCCAATGTTGCTCAGAACCCATGTTATAGCGAATTCTTTTGGAAATAGTGGCCATTTTGAAATTCAAGATGGCTTCAAGTACGCTTAAAAAATGCAACCATTACGTTTCTGTTACCTGGATATCTATTCTATCCAATGCCATCAAAAAGCATCAAAATCATACGACCCTTGTTATAGAAAATCTCAAAGGGGGTCTGGGGTAGAGGCAGCGGCTTAACAATGATCCCCCACTACCACCAAGGCTGAGATGTGTTGCAAAGTACAGCTTCATTAGACTAGGATGATTACATTTTTGAACTCCCAGTTATTGAAAAAATAGATTTAGTCACCAAGTTTAACTTCCAATGTTGTTGAGAACCAAAGATATAGGACAAAATCCTTTGGAAATGGCAGCCATTTTGAAATCCAAGATGGCGCATAACGTTTTTCACAAAAAAATGCTATCAATACTTTTATGATACCTGGATGTCTACTCTGTTTAATGACACTAAAAAACATCCAAATGATACGACCCTTATTATAAAAAAAATCTCAAAGGGGGCTGGGGTGCTACAATGCAACAGCTTGGTTACACTAGGTTAATGATCATATTTTTGAACTCCCAGGTATTGAAAAAATAGGTTTGGCCACCAACTTTGATTTCCAATGTTGCTTAAAACCAAAGATATAGGACAAAATCCTTTGGAAATGGCGGCCATTTTGAAATCCAAGATCCAATGACATCAAAAACATCCAATTGATACGACCCTTATTATAGAAAATCTCAAGGGGGCTGGGGTAGGAGGAACGGCATAACAACGATCGCCCCCACCACCACGGAGCGAGGGGTGTTACAATGCAACGGCTTTTTAAGACTCTGTTATCATATTTTTGAACTCCCAGATATTTAAAACATAGGTTTGGCCACCAAGTTTGATTTCCAATGTTGCTCAGAACCAAAGATATAGGACAAAATCCTTTGGAAATGGCGGCCTTTTTGAAATCCAAGATGGCGGCCAAACGCATTTCTGAAAAAAAAAATACGACCAATACTTTTCTGATTACCTGGATGTCTACTCTATCCAATGACATCAAAAACATCCAAAATCTAAAAGGGGGCTGGGGTAGGGGCAACGGCATAACAACGATCGCCCCCGCCACCACGAGCGAGGGGTGTTACAATGTAACAGCTTGGTTAAACTAGGTTATTTATCATAATTATTTTTGAACTCCCAGGTATTGAAAACATAGGTTTGGCCACCAAGTTCGATTTCCAATGTTGCAAAATCACTGATCTCTACACACTGGATAGGCTGTCTCCACGCGATTGAATAGCGAGCCGGTGAAGAAACCGGAAGTTGCACAGCGTCCCTTTTGCTCTACCCAAAACATTCACTCGGTTGCACGGGTTTCTATGGGATGAGTATACATGTATGCCTTTATAAAGTACTTTCCTGGTCAAAATCTGAAAAAATATCAAGCGTTTGCAATTTGTATGGAGTATGTTGCCCGTTTTGCCTGAAATTAACTGTGAGTAGAAGTAAACAAATGTATTCTAGGCAATTTGCGACCGATTAGTGATGATACTGGTGGGTACACGTCGTAGCCTATGCACAGTACAATACTGTATGCACAAATTGTATTGCCACTGTACTAGTCTAGACTATATAGCTGTGCTCTAAAATGCTATAATAACTCCATGTAGCACATGGGACATGTCCTTCTATGTTGTTGTTTTGTTGTCTCCATCGGGGGGCTAGGGGAAAACCAAGTGTAAATTCATAATAAATTATTAAAATCATATAATCGTCTGTTCCCACAAATAAAACTGGCACATTTTCTTGAAAAAAAAATAAAATGTCACTTCAATTTCATTTCCTCAATATCAGTGACTAGTGGATACACATAGACTTCAGCAAACAATGGAGTTAAAGATATTCAATCACCGGCCCGGTATGCTGTGTAGAAAAACACTTCAGATTCCCTTTCATCTGGGAGTGCAGGACCATTGTTATATTGTCGCGCAGCTGAATAGATTTCAGCTGTTACCGCTCTCCAATTTAGACTGAGTACTTTTTAAGGACAAAATAACCTTACTTCACACAAATAAATAAATATTGAGCTCTATAGTCGTGTTCAATTAACTTTGGCCATGTTTTTCATCATGTATTCGAAAAGAACAAAAACATGACAAACATCATGAGAGAATTTTGCTGGGCAAGCTTTGACCTAAAACCTTTGTGCAGAACCAAATCCGTCGTAACTTATGCTTACTTCATTTCTAGTCAATTTTACCGCGTTTTAGGAAGAAAATTTAGTGTCAACGACCTATATTATAATGTTACACGGTTAGTATTGTGAGAGGGGGACGCGTATTTGTCGCTCAACCGAATGTGGAGGGTGGTAACACCTGGCTATAACAAATAACAATGGCCCTACATACAAGGCCCATTGTAATATTCTTAGCTCATGGTTTGCTGAAGTCTATACATATCCATTGGTCTCTGATATTGGGGGAAAACGAAATGAGGTGAACATTTTTCTATTTATTTTTAAGAAAAATGTGACCAGAGTTTTATGTGCGGGAACAGGACAAGTTAGTTGCTTGTAATAATTTATTTTGAATTTACACTTGGTTTTCCCTTAGCCCCTCGATGGGGACACACAGAATTTGTTATTACAGTTGGTTATTTGGCCACGTCCCATAGTCTAATGGAATATTAAATTAGTATTTAAATCATGAGTCTTTTCGCTGATACATGTATCAATGGATTAGGGACGAATTCAATACTCAACTGGCGGCCGTTTTCCGGGGTTCTCCCCGGTTCCGCGCGGCTCAATTAATTCATTTCGTTTGCTGAATAATTTTAAACGGATAAAGGATTCAGAAGATTGAAATGAACGCCTGAGAACCGGGCAGAACCGGGAAAAATGCCCGGCCGGTTGAGGATTGATTGGTCCCGTACTTTAGGCCTAAGGGATAGCTGGTGATTTTGACATTTATCCCCCCCCCCCCCCCCCAAAAACCGGCGTCACTTAGACTAGCTTATAAATCCCAAGGTCAATGACCAAAAGTTCAGTTCCTTCCCATTTAATTCAAGTTGATTTTAAACAATGATTTTGTGACAGGTATTATGACCCCCCCATAGACTGAAGTGCATTATCTTTTCTTCAAAGCGAAATTTACTCCGATGGGGGCGGGGGGATGCACATTCCAGGGGTTCTAAAATTGACCAGATAGGCTAACAAGACCAATTTTCACTGAAAAATCAAACCCTAACGGGAGTCTAAACGGAAGCCATTTTTGTTGATAATTATACTAGTTGCGTTTTTTTTAAAATAGGGGGGACCAATTGGCAGTAAAATTATACCCCTTGGGGGCCGGTTCTCAAAACGTGACTAAAATACCTTCTTTAAAATACACTGAGAATTTAATTAGTCAAAAGGGTCTATTTGACTAATTAAAAAGTAGTCCCTGAAATCAGTGTTTTATCATTCATAGTACTCAATGGTGGAAACGTTGCTTTGCTGAAGAATCCTTCCATATTTTAAATAGTTTTCATTGATACAAAATATTTTTCATTACCTCTAATTTACACTTTAAAAATGACAACCATTAATGACTAATTTAATTGTCAAAATGTTAATGGACTAAGTAAAGACGGATTAGACTCACCAAATGACTAGAATTAGTTTGTCAAGCACACACATTATGAATTTCAGACAAATTGGTAATGGTGATTAGTCCTTTGACGAATTTTGTAATTAAAAAGTCATAATTTTTAAAGTTGTAGAAATATTTGCAATTATGAAATTTTAATCCAAAATCTTTAAAAAACCTCTTTTTAAGTCAAACCACCTTTTTAGCACTATTTTGTGGATTCTAAAAAATAAGTGCCATGACTATATTTAATGAGTCAAATAAGACACTTTTTTTGACTAATTATTATTCGCTCAGTGTAGCCAATATACAAAAAAGTTTACACTTTTGCTATACTGCAAGAAATTACAACACTCGGGGTTTATTTGCTGATAGTTCGGTTGCATTTTCCTATTTTTATCATTGACAGTCCCAATCACAACTGAATTTGCTACCCCTAGAACTTTCATTATTGTTGATTATTTTTAACCCCTAAAGGTGTCCCCCATTAAAACTATAGTCCTCCTTCTTTGGAACGACAGTAAAAATTAAAGAACCCCCAAGGAATTATATTCCAAAATATCTTAAGTAATATTTTAAAAATTGAACGTGCATGCCCCCAAATCCCTTAAAGCCTGAAAAATCCAGATACGAGATGCTACTTACTTACTTACTTACTCTCTTTCTCCCCCCCCCACCCCCGCCCCCCCGTGACCCCCGTCCATCACTTTAGGAGCTTACCAAGTCATTCTCGGGGGGGGGTGAGTAAAAGAGGGAAGTGAAATGGAATTGGGGGAGGATAATACATGAACTCAGAAGAGGAATGGCGAATGAAGGAGAGGAGGAACATAAAAAGAAAAAAGCGGAAAAAATCTTGAATATTACTTATCTAATATATCTGTGAACACTAGTAGTCAAAGCACTTATTGCATACTTATTGCGTCCCTGTGAGCTGAAACCTTAAATATGGCCTTTTTAACGAAACTTTTTAAAACATTTTGGAATCAATTTTGTTCGAACTTACCCACCCATGCTCGAAAATAAACCGAAATTGACAAACCTTGACATACACGCAATTAATCGCCTAATCCTGTCCCTTTTTTCCGTAGTTCTTCTATTCCTTCCTTTGTACGTGAACGGCCGGGTTCTTGGGTAGAGCAAAGGCCGCCGTGCAATTTCCGGTTTCTTCACGTTCGAGCCCGTAGCCCATCCAGTGTGGTATAGATCAAAATCCTTTGGGAAATGGGGCGCATTCGCAATCCAAGATGGCGGCAAACGCATTTCAACCAAAATGCGACCAATACCTTTCTGATACCTAGATGTCTACTCTCTCCAATTACAACCAAAAAACAACTCATTAGCAAAAAAAATCACAAGTTTAAAAATCGTACATAACAGCCTACACTAATTATACTTGGCGATTTGTTCTAGCACGAGTTTCCTATTTCAAGTCCTTGACGGTTGGCACTAGATTATTCGCAGCATCCTCATCACTGTTTCTCGCAGGGGACTGTAGTGTTAAGAGTGTGCGGCTTCCGATAAAATTGTGAATTTTTTGCACACAAGTACTTTAAGGCATTGATAATCCATAAATTGATGGAAGCACTTGGCAACCCCCCTTAATGGGCCCCCAGCTTGGGTTTTCCAAGGTTATACAGGGGTCAACATTAAAATGTTTCGAATGGTTTAAATGCACACCATGGATGCCAAAATGTATAGTTTCTACAATCTATGGCTTACAGTTCCGGAGTTATGGGATAAAAAACTGTAAAAATTGTGAAAAGCACTTTTTTGGTGTGTACATGGTCACAAGTTAAAAAATGCTTTGATTCAGTTAATATGTGGTGCAAATTAGTTTCCCGCTTACAATATTGAAATAAGGAATAGTTTTGCCTTCTTGTTATGCTTGTTTTCACGTTATCCAAAAAAAGGTCACAGGTCAAGAGAATCCAATCTGCCAATAGCTGTTGACCTTATTCGGCCATTTTTTGGTTAATAACCCTACATGTAAGACAGTCAAAACTATTCCTATATTTCATTCATTCTATGAGCTAAACAACAATTTTGAACCCATTTTCACACATCTTGGAGCCACTTTCATTTTTTACCCCTGTACAAACCAAAATTGGACTTTTTTTTACCATTTTTACAGTTTTTAACACCCCATAATTCCTAACTATAAGTCACAGTTAGCATAACCTATACCATTTTTTGGAATCCTTGTAACCAGACCGACCCTATGTGTGCTTTTTTAACACAATCGGAAACATATTAACATTTTACCATTGTAACCATGAAGATCCACTCTGAGGCCATGAAGGGGTGTGGCAAGTGCTTCCATCATTTATTTTTATATTTCATGTATAAAGTACTTGTGTCCTAAAATTCAACTTCGATTGCACACCGCACAACGATCTGTCACTACATTCCCCCACTACCTGCTTTCTTGATGTTTCAGATACTCTCAATGGTGACCAGATCACGTACCTCCACCGCAGATTCAGGATCATTTACTGTATCTGTGGTGGTGACAGCTTTAAGATTACCAATCTGTGACTTCATTTTATCACAGGTCTGCTTCTCAATAGGTTGCCGATATGTCATATTAGGAGATTTATTAGCACTTATAGTTGACCAGGCAAAGATACATGGACGGCATCACGATAATTGACAGAAACTATAGGTTATTTCTTCTTGCTTGTCTCATACATATTGTCAGCAAGTTTACGAAGATAAGGTTAGGATGGTTTGTTTGTACTAGGCATATTATACTTGTTATTGAGAATTGCATGATTCGTCACAATAGCAGACTCGGGAGCCCCATAAGATGGATACCAAGAATTGTATGGTTTAAAATTTGTATTACCATAACCATAGCCATGGTTGGAACCTGTACCAACACAAGTCCATTTCAAAAGGTTGCGTATCAGGTTGCACCAGTCTACCTGTGGATGGTTGACTATCGCTGATATGGTTATTCTGGTAGTTAACTGTAGTAGGACTAGGCTGGATAACACCACAAGGCAGCCCGTGATACATGGTGAGTCAAAAGATTTACACTCGATTTCAGAAAAATATTAAAATACTTTTCAAGCTTAGAAATTGATTTTGATACATGAAAAAACATAGCTCATTAATTCCATTGTCATTGGTAAAAAAAATAAAAAGTTTACCTTTTCGTAAAATGTATATATGGTAAATTAACGGAAAATCGCCAAAAACCATATTGACCACGGTTGTACAATTCTACAAGGCCCACAGCAGCAAAGCCATGAGTTTCATGACGTCTAAATGCTTAATAACCTTTGGATTTTTTCTAAAGGAAACCATGTCCGTACCAACCTTTGTTGATAATATTCTTAACATTTATTAGTAAATGAGAGTAGGCTAGCGTAACAGGGGTGGGGAAGGGGCGCGTTGTCCCCTCCCCCATGGGTCTGACAAGGAAATAAGCTTAAGCTAACGGTATTGCAGAGAAAGTGGGAGGAGGGCAAGCTGAAAAGGAGTAAAGAAAAGAGGGGGAAGGGAGAGTAAAGGGTTGAGCTACAAAGGGAAAGACAGATAGACATTGAATGTGTGCTATGTTCAAATATCAATTCCCCAAAGTAGCCCCCCCCCCCCACCCCCACCCCATCAGATTACGAAGACGTCGGTGAAAAATATGGGTCAACCGGTTATATTGCACAGGATTACCTAACGTATTGCATTCAAGTTTCCACGAAAATGTAGTGAACAATTTCGAAACATCTCTGAAATTAATGCTTCAAAGTTTGGGTGCAGGATTCCAAAGTTTGTTATTGTTATCAGAATAATGAAAGCGTTTGACATCTTTGATATTTGATGTTTCACAGAGGTAGCAAAGCAAACAAAAGATGTCATGATGTACTTGTGTAGACTCATCAAGTTTCTTTGGCAATATTCTATACATGGTATAGTGATTCCGTGGACAGAGTGAAAAATGGGTGCCTATCTTTAAGATAGCATAACTTCTCAATGCAAGGTTCAAAAATCAAAATTCAAAATTTCTCTAGTTGGGGAAATAATCTTGTTTTGTATGTGAGAGTCAATATCTGCAGATAGAGTTACTGCTGTAGAAAATTTAAACAAAACGAGTGTAAATCTTTTTGACTCACCTGTATAGGGACAATGATCCCGATTCTCTATCACTCATCCTCCGGATTTTTCTTTTCTACCCTAAGAGACTGAGCTCCAGATTATTCAGCCTTGCCAATGAACTCACCATTCGGAGTAGCTGGTGCATCGATGTAAATTTGGCATACTGTTTGGCAACGTAAATGTGGTTGGCAGTGATCATCATTGGCCAGCCCATTATGTTTAATAGTCATTGTGGCGGATACTTGGTTAACGAAGAGTATCATGTAAATCCTAGTCCTGTTCCAACGGTGGTACCGGATCAATTTTACATTTTTATTAACATGATGAATATAGGTACCTGTGGGTTGTTTTTAATAGGCATCTTGTTGGTCATTTTCCCCGTTTCCGCAAGCAGAGTCTAGTTTTGTGTATCGGCAGCAAATGAGTAAAGCATTAAAAACATCTGGCGACTACATGTAGGGTGGGGGTGGATCGTGTATATAACCGTTGGGTTTGGTATGCGAAGCATTTGTTTTCTCCTTCCTTTCCTTCCTTCGTTTGTATTTCGCAGTTGGTGCGAATCACCCTCAAATATAAACGCGGAGTAGCAGACTGCTTAATAGATGCAACGAGAGATTCACATAACAAATGCCCTAAAAAATTGAAAAAGTTCTATTTTGCACTGATGTAAAGCTTTAATATCAGAAATGTCCCCATGGTGAAAGAATTCATCTGAAAAATATTTCTTTGGTAGAAAATTGTGCAAATTTTCTAATTTCCGTAATACGCACAAAACAAAATTTAGCCTTGTTTTAATTGAATTTAAGGAAGTGAAATTGCTATTTGTTTTCACACTTTCAAGGCTTCTGTAATCAAAGAGAAGGTAAGAAAGTCTACTGGGAATCTTTATCTATATGAATCACTACATATGGCACACAATATAATAGTGCGAACAAACTCTCTCGTGCAACCTTTATCATAGTGTTCGTAGGTGAACACTCAGTGATTGGCCAGATACTTAAAGATCCACTTTTTGCATATCATGAGTCTGGGTCTGCATACTAGTAGAATGCTGCCCACGAGCATTCCGTTTTCTCTGAGCTCTTATCACGACACCTAGATTCCGCAATCAAGAGGAGTGTCGAGGTTCTATAAGACTGAGGTTGTTTGGGAATGGATTACTCGCATTTAAACTCATACATCGTAGCAATACGGAGGCGAATAGATCCACTCATTAATCCTCGAGTCTGTTTATTTTTATACTCATCAGTCTATGTATGTATCCTGTGCATGGGCAGCTCCTTTACAGGTTCTTCCAGTTTCCCTCAATCTTTTCTGTTTTTCTCTCTCCTCTCTTCCCTCCCTGCTTTGAAGATAGTCCTTCCCCCAATTTTTCAACCACTTTGCTCTTCCTCATCATTATGGCTGTGACTTTGCCCAACATAAAGGGTTTGGGTTCAAACTTTTTTTTTTTACGGAGAGTTATTTTTCCCGATTTGCAAAACATTAGCACCCCCTTTTTTAAGTCCTAGCTCCTCCCAACAGCTTTAAAACATTGGAGTTATCTCTGCTGTATTGCAGTGCAGTAACTCCCTTTTCTTCCAAGGCAGCAAAAGTTTATTAACATCAAATACAATCATATACATACTTATTAAAATACAAAAGTTTACATATGTCCACATACATGTAAAAGAACCGTTGCAACAATAGTGCTGCAGCATCAGTGAAAAAGGGCTTAGATTTCTACCACCCATGGCCGGTGTCCCGAGCGGCAGTCCTATCCTTAGAGTCCTCGGACATTGTGTTTTTGTAGTTCAACTCACCAATCCAGTCCTAGGAAACATATGTTTTGAATTAGGAGTCCTATAGACACGAAGTTTTGATTTCCAGTGGTCCTAGGTACTATCGTACAACCACAGTATAACTATGGAACTAACAAGGTTAATAAAAGGAAGAGTCCCAGAACATTTGAAATAGGTGGGACCTGAATTTATTACATTACAACACTCCTCAGCGTCCCTAAATTTTGATGTCCGCCGGGGAGTGTGTGTACTAGTTTGGAGTGTCCCGTTCAGTTGAATTCACAGTCCTAGAACACATACGTTTTAAAATTAGGGGGCCCCTATGGGTACTAAGTTTTGATTCTCGTGTCCTGGGGACATCAGTAATGACACCATTGGTCCAGTGGACGCATGTAACAAAAGAAAGTCCCTAGGACATTTTTAATATTGGGACTTCTGAAGTTGATTACCTTACCAAATCTCAGGGTCCCTAAATTGGAGGGTCCGGAAGACGGTGGTGTGCTATTGTTGGTATCCCATCAGCTTGGTTTCAAATGCAAGCGTGAGCAATCCCATACCACAACTGTCTTCTTGAATGGCACACCATTAAATCCCTAGATGTAATTGTCTTTAAAGGGCTTTGAAATTATTGTTTGTATTGCATCCATAACATTCATAGTGCCATTCAGGCATCATCATCCTCATATTTATTCGTACTCACATATCAAAATACACGCAAGACATCAAAGAAGTATAAAAATAAACATATACTCCCAACACATGTTTTCAAGGGGCAACATGTGGTCCAGTGGATATTAACGACCGCCTCATATCCAAGTCCTTGGGTTCGAGTCCCGCTGAGGCCATGTGTTGTGCACTTTGCAAGGCACTTTAACATACCCCTCGCCTTTGCCCTCCTGCTCCCACCCAGGGTGCTAAATGGGGATCTGTTAGGAATTTGTCCATTGAGCGCCGCCCAAGGTTTAGTCTTCCTGGAATTTGTAAGGCAGCGTACATATTCTAGTGGCAGCGGAATAAATGTAAAAGCGCTTTTGATACTTTGTGGAAAGGCGCTATATAAATGTCGACCTTTAATTCCAATATAAAAGCGGTTTTTTGGGATATGAACAAACATCAAAGATTACCAAGGTAAGCCCAAAAAGTCCTCAAAAATAGTGAAGCTTATTTTCCATTGGGGTCCTTTATCAGAAAAAGAGAGGGGAACCAAGCAGAACAGGCAACAGATTCCACAATATTTATAAAACCCAACCCAAATATACACAAATGCTTGAAACAAAGAAAGCCGTGGCCCTAATTATACATATGATGACTGAACTCCCTCTGCTATTAATGCCTGATCCATCAGATGTTTTTTTTGATGGCCTTTCTGAACTGGGCCAGATTGGTAATATGTTTAATAGAATTTGGTAATGATCTCAGTGTTTTGATCCATGTAGAAAAGGAGGTGTACTAACATTACGCATAATTTCTTTCGGGAACAACAAAAAGTTATATAGGCTACCCTGACCAATAGCTATGCAAAGATTTGTTACGTCCTAAAATTGAATTTAGGTACCCGGGGCCTTTGGTCATTCTGGAATATTTTGAAAACGTTCAATTCCATTTGGATCATCACCCTGTCTGCACTACAACATAGTCCAATTTGATGGTACACATACATCGGGGTCTCCTGTTTTTCCGAAGGTTCATTGGTTTCCGAAGGTCGTTATTCCGAAGGTTCTTTTTTTTCCGAACCCCCGCGTTTTTAGAGCATTCGCTTTGTTTTTTTTCCGAATTTGAAAAGGTTCGTATTTTTCCGAAATAGGGTTTGGTATTCCGAAATCTTAAAAAGGGTTCGCTATTTTTCCGAAATTTTAAAAAGGGCTCGCTATTCCGAATATTATATATGGTTCGCTATTCCGAATTATAAAACGGGTTCTTTCCCGAATCTTAAAAAGGTTCGTTATTCCGAATATTGAAAGAGGTTCGGTATTCCGAAACCGAATACCGTGTTCGCTATTCCCATTTTTGTTTTTTCATGACGTTTCGAGTTTATTGTCTTGAGGTTTTAGATATTTTCTCTACGTTTGAAATATTTGCTCAGAATATTGAGTTATTCTCTAAATTCGGGTATAATTATCTCAAAATTCGCGATAATTATTTCACAGTTTCCAGTTTATTTCCCGCCCTCCCCCTCCCCTTATTATTCGGGGTGCCAGGTCGATGTTACGCGTGTCTTTTTTCCGAACGGTTTTTGTTTCCAAGGTATTACTTCCTACTCCGAAAGGTCTTATTCCGAAAGGTATTTACTACCTTACTTCGAAGGTTTTTTTTTTTTCTCCGAATCATTTCTTTTTCCCTCCGATTGGTAAATTAATCCGAACGGCAATTGGTCGGAAGATCATTATTCCATCTAAAAAAAGGGTCATTGTCTTCCTGAAAGGTTTTATATATTTCCGAAGGGTCATAACTCCGAAAGGTCGTTTCACCGAATTTTCGGAATATCGACCTTTCGGTAATAAACCTTCGGAGTAAAAACCTCTTTTTTATTTCATAGATATTTTAACTCCGAAAGGTCTTACTACTCCGAAAGGTCGTTGCCTGTTCTTTCTCGAATTTTCGGAATAATGACCTTTCGAATAAAACCCCTTTCGGGAGTACAACCTAATTTATTATTTCATAGATTTTTACTTTCGATAGGTCATATATGGTTTTCCGAATTTTTTAGACATCATTTTAAAGTTTAAGAGGATAACCCGATTTAAGTGTTTAACGATTTATCTTGATAGAATGGGCCTTCACCCACACCCTATCTTTGAGTATTTGCCGCCCGATATTAAAGCCGTGTTATGTGAGACCTAAAAATGTGATTTAAATATGTAAATTAAATGTTGGTCGAACAAAATAGGGCACGTTTCGCGAGTAAATCCAAAACCCAAACACACCTATTTAGCCCCTGAGGATTAACAGGGTAAATGAGTGAAAAAAAACCTATGAAAAACACAAAAACAGGTTTTTACTCCGAAAGGTTTGATCCGAAGGCGATATTCCGAAAATCGGAGAAACGAGAATGAAGAGAAAGAAACGACCCTTCGGCGTAAGACCTGTCTGAGTTAACATAAGTAGTAAAATAGCTATGAAATTCAAACAATAGGTTTTTTTTATCCGAAAGGTTTTTAGTCCGAAAGGTCGTAATTCCGAATGGAAATTCGGAGAGGAGAGGGAAACAGAAACGACCTTTCGATAATGACCTTCGGAGTAAAAACCTTCGGATCAAATAACTATTCGGATTAAATTAATGACCTTAGTTCATTTTCGGAAGTAAAGGACCCTCAGGAATAAAAATCTGTCGGAGGCATGACCTTCGGAGAAAGAAACTGACCGATCGGAGATAAACCATTTCGGAGTAATGACTTTATTGGAGAAGGAAAAGAAACGACCTTTCGGAGTTAGTAATGAACTCGGACTAAGGACCCTTCGGAACAAAAACCTTCGGAATTAGCTTCCATAGAACAGTGTGTTAGGAGTAGTAGAGTAATGACCGTTCGGAGAACAAAACCTTGCGGAGCAATGACACGTCGGAATATCGATCTGTCCCCTTATTTCATACCTTGAACAGATTTTCTCAAAGTTGAGATGTTTCTCAATAGTTTCAAGAGAATATTCGAGTTTGATGGTTATTATCTTCAAGTTGGGATATTTTCTCAAATTGAATTACTATCTCGATATGCCGAGTTATTACCTCAGATGAGAGAGTTATATTTAGAAGTTTCAGTTATTATTTCGAAGTTTGACATATTATCTTGAAGTTGATGTATTTTCTCAAAGTTATAATATTTTCTCGAAGTTCAAAAAAGATTTCGATTGGTTTGAGGATTGGTATTTATTATCTCGAAGTTTTGGTATATTATCTCGAATTGTTGAGCATTTTATTAAAGTTTCAGATATTTTCCCGGAGTTTGTGATATTTTATCGAAGCTATAGCGTTACGTTCTCGAAATTTGGTATTATGTCAACTTCGAGTATTATCTGAATGTGTCAGTGATATCTCGGAAGTTTCAGGAGTTTCTCGAATGCTGATAGATTATCTAAAGTGTGATGATATTATCTCAAAGTTGATAATTATCTCAAAGTTTGATATTATCTCAAAGTTTGATATTATTATCTCAAAGTTTGAGATATTCTCAAAGTTCGCAGTAGATTTACCACTTTAAGTTATTAGTCTTGAGTTTCAGATATTTCTCGAAAGTTCGAGATATTTCTCGACGTTTCAAGATAATATTTCGAAATTGGAATTGTTACATCGAAGTTTGATATAGTATCTCGAAGGCTTATATATTTTCTCAAAAGTTCGGTATTTCCCGAGACATTT
Organism: Ophioderma brevispina; assembly: GCA_023653785.1. Lineage (NCBI taxonomy): Eukaryota > Metazoa > Echinodermata > Ophiuroidea > Amphilepidida > Ophiodermatidae > Ophioderma > Ophioderma brevispina. Next base: position 61 of record JAMKCH010019379.1, on the reverse strand, counting down.
TCTCGAAATATCAAAAATAAAAGTTTGAGGTATTATATCAAAGTTGGTTATATAGCGCAGC